>JAOTRH010396080.1:0-35145 GCA_034768845.1 Heliamphora exappendiculata
ACCATCTTTTCGTGTTTAAATGCGTAACAAATAAAATTTAATAAATGCACAGTTTTTTCTTTAGCTTTTCAGCTAAGCTAGTGATTAAAGGCATTTATTTATTTATTTTTCGTTCCACATTTTTTTAAAAATAATAATTTATTTCAATTAAATATTTTTCTATTTAATTAATTCAAAATTTGAAATTAATTTTCATATTTTTCTAAGATATCTGATTTAAAGAAAAAATCATCTTTAAACGTGATATTTTGTAAAAATAAAATATCTAAAGTTTTTTCATTTAATTAAAATTAATTAATTAAAAAAATTTATTTTTATTTTTTATTACAAAATATTTTAATTAAAATCGAATTTTTGAATTAATTAAATTAACAGGATAAATAACACCAATAAATATCATCCACACAATTAATAAAAAATTAAATTAAATGCAAAATAAATATAATTCTAATTTTATGATCGAATTGAAACTCTAAAAAGTTTCAATCCCTTGTTCTCAAAAGGATAAACTATAATAATTCTTTTGTGAATCAACTTTATGTATCCAAATTACATTAGGACTCCTTAATTCATAGTGATATACAAATATATCACATATTGATCCATGCATATCAAAATTGCCCCAAACATCACAAAAATTCAGCAGCACCGTTGGCGCCTGGCTTCCCAAACAAATCTATTATGCCACTGTTTGCGCTGCTTATGTGTTTTTCTCTGAAATTGGCGCCGCAATAGTTGGAAAACGGCATTGTGCTACTTGGGATTTCCACTTGGGAATTGCTGCTGTGTTGGCGCCGGCTGTTTTGGAAACAGCTTTTGGCTTGGCTTGAAAAATCGCAGCTTGCTGAGACGCTGTTGCCTGAGATTTTTGGAATATAATCCGGCGCCCGTTTGGCGCTAAAACAACTTATTTGGATGCTGTTTTGGACTTTGCACCTCTTTGAAAAATCTTCAGCCAATGGAAAAAAATCGGCACTTGGGACAAAATCGAAACAGCCTAAGCCTGCTTTTGGATTGCTGAATCACTGTGCCAGTGTGCGCTGGGTTGGCTTGCATCCCCTGTGTATATTTGGCAACCGACAGTTTTTATTGAAAACCACTACTGGCTTTTGGGCGTTGCTGCTTCAGTTTGGAAAAAAGCGCTTGCTGTGTTAGGTTTTTGGAAACAACCTGCTTTGTCTTTCACCGAAACAGTGCTGCGGCTCTTTCTTTTTCTTTTTTGGTTTTATTATTTTATCCAGAAAAATAAATACTGGAAATTTTTTTTTTCTCCCACTGAAGCTTCAAAGCCGTCGTTGCACTTGGGAATAGCGCTTATTGTGGCTATCCAGCAAATCGGTGCCGCCTGGACTTCCTCTTTTGTTTGCTGGAATTGCGCCACTTGGATTTTTAATCCATTCAATGCACAAAATTGTGCTGCCCCCGTGTTGTTTCTGATTTGCACTGAAAGTGTAATTGGTCCAACAGTGTTCTTCGTGTTTCTTTCTCCTCTTTTTATTTTATTTTGATTACATAAAATAAAATAAAAATTAAAAACTGAAAAATAATAATTTACATTAATCCTACGCTTCTATAGAGTTCACAATCAATTATTCTATCACGGTCAACCCTCGTGATTAAATAATTAATTAAATCACTATCCACGCATTCAATCAAACATGAAAATAAAATATGATCATAAAATTGAAATTTAAAACATCTGCAAAACAAAGTTAGCAACAATTATAAAACTACCCGACTCCGATAACCATAAACAAAAAACAAAACAGCTCTGATACCAATTTGTAGGAGGTAACACTGCCCAGATCATTATTTTTGAAAATAATTTTCGGTAAAAAATTAACTAGATGAGAAAATGCCGAAATAGGCTCCAGATAAAATTTTTGATGTCGAACGATAAAAAATATACCCGTGCAACCAAAGTTAATTTAGAATAATACCTTTTGTCGATCTAATCTTCAACTATGACTTGATTCTGAGTTGAAATTCCAGTCAGATCTTCTACTGTATTTCCTTACGCGATTCTCGAACGTAGTGTGGGCTACGATCCTCTGAGAACTCGTATCGGTAGAACCCTGATATATTTAAGTCTTGAAAGACAAAAATAATATCATAATAATATTGATATAAAATCATCAAAAACTGATTCAGTCTACACGCATATATATAAGGCTACAGTAAGGACTTATGGAGTAATTATGAGTTAGACTTTCAGTGGAACACAGATACCTACTAGAGGTTTCTGCAATTATGGAAAGATATGCAGCGATTTCTGTAATTTTTTCATAAAATACTGAATTACAATTCACACCACTAAAGAATTGTAATTGCATTCTGACCCATAATCTCAAGATCTTCTTGCATTGAGCTCTTATTATTAAATACTTACCATTTCTCCCTACGTTAAGATTTTTGATACCTGCCAATTAAATTTAATTACTAATAATTTAATTTAATTGGCATCTTGATATTACTTAAGCCATTTCGCTTAACTTATTTGACCGCCGGATACTCAAATCCACTTGTAGAGTTTGGTATTGTCAATACTTATAAATATCCTTAAGGGGGTATCGTCAATCTCGATCTTCGGGACGTAGATTTTGTCAATAATTAATATTTTTTATATAAATAATACCGCTATCCAACTCACCGGGAATATAGACCCATATAAGATCGGACCCTCTAATGAATCAAAACAACAAATATTAAATATACATAAATCAATAATTATTTTAGGATTAAGAGGATAAGTACGATTCATAATAATCTTGATGTATGAATTAATTTATATAGTCAGTACAAAATTAATTACCCAAATGTCCCATTCAATACACACAAAGTGTACTGGCACAGAGAATCGGAACAATAGACGACGCTATTATCTGTTTCCGTAACCAAGACATGCATACTAAAACTCTGTACCACAGTCGTACCGATAGTATGTCCATTTCTATCTTAACTATGAACTTAAAACTTATATTCTGCAAGAACCTAGAATTTGATCTTCTGTGTGTAAGCTGTACTTTACACACCAGATTAAATACTATACAAAATATCGAACATTCATGCATAACATTAAAAAATGATATACATACATTGCTCATAAAGATTCTCATAAAATAGAAAATTAATTTTATTAAAAATAAAATAAAATACTAAAAATATAGTTTTAAGTATACCAACCCTATCAAATCTCTAGTGACTCATGTATACCTCTTTTGACATTAAGGTGTTATGGTTACTTAGAAGTTTCTTGTTTATTCTCTTAATATCTTTATTCATTGCCTTTCTCATTGGCCGACGGTCTGTGGTGGGATCACATCTCTTTGTACAGGTTTAGTGCCTTCCCATTGAGCGGGGTGTTACATTTTGGTATCAGAGCTCTAGGTTATAGGTTCTGTAAACTTGTTAGAGTGTAGTCTGTGGTAGACCATAGGTTAAGTGTGTCGTCTCGCGGTCTGTTGAGAAGAGTGATTTAGGCTTAAGGTTGTCATACCTTTGCCTTCGGGCATCTGACTGACTAACATTAAGGTCCATTTGGGAAACGCATTCTGCAGACGCAGGGTCCTAATTGGAAGTCTAAGCAAGTTATCAGATTGAGAAGATAACCTGGGAGGGGGCTTGTGTTGATGTCGTTTTGCAAAGTCTAAGTGGGTTATCAGATTAAGGGGGACGAACCTTGTGTCATTAAAACCTTTCGTAGGCTGTTTGTTCTTATCCTTATATTTATAAGTTGGACTCTTGTGTTGATCCTTAAGTCATAGCTCTCCTACGATTGGAAGGAGCATGGAGAGATTCGAACGGAGCGTCATTCAACCCGAACCAGTATAATGAGGCATGACAAGAAGAATCTCCACAAGTGGGATCGATGGAACCTGATCCAACCGCTAGGATGTTGGAGGCGATTGTAAGACTGACTAAACAAAACGCAAGTTGGATCGTGATGCGAGCTGAGAGGAACAGTAACCCCTTAATCAAACAATTTAAGGATCTGGGTGTAAAGAAGTTCATAGGAACCCTTAGCCCTGCAGAAGTAGAAAACTGATTGAAGGATGTCGTGCATATTCTGGATAGATTGGGGGTAGATGCGGATAACAGGTTTGACTTCGTAGCTTTTATGTTTAGGGGAGAAACATACCACTAGTGGGAAGCCATGGAACGGTTCTTGAAGATGCTGGTGCCATGAGTTGAACCTCCCGTACGCCAGAGAATCACTTGGGGTCGTTTTAAGAAAACGTTCGACGAGTAGTACAAGCCCATAAACTACAAGCATGAGAAGGAGCAGGAATTCATCGACTTGGAACAAGGAATGATGACTGTGGAAAAATTTGAAATGAAGTTTACAGAGTTGTCACGATATGCCACCCAACTTATACCTGATGAGAAGATAAGGTGTTGAAGGTTCAAGAATGGATTAAGTTTTCGGATTAGAACAAGGACGATGATTTTCGAGATGAACAACTATGCAAGACGGGTGAACATAGCGCAAGATGAATTGCAATGCGGGCCAGAAGGACAGGTAACTCTTTAGTTAAACAATTCAAGAATTTGGGTACCAAGGAGTTTGTGAAAACAGTTAGTCCCACTAATGCTGAAAATTGCTTGAGCGGTGGACGCATTTTAGACAGACTGAGTTGTTCATGTAGTAAGTTCTTAAGTATCGATTTATATTCGTTTGACATCTATACTGTGTAACTCGTATGGAGTTGGTATTCGATTTCTGTTGTGGTATCGGTGTGAGTCACAAGGAAATTACTTTCGAAAACCTTTTATGATGTGACCCGTTAGGGAAAACCTATTTAGATTAGTGCATAAAGGTTGCTTGTATAGAGAAAGAATTTTCTCATGGGAATGTGTGGGCTTTATGTATGAGAAGTTGAAAGGTGACATAATTCAATTATTTCTGGTGGAGTTGCGAAGCAACTTAGTGTGGGTGCGCGAGAGAAATAAGTGTTTGGATGAGAATAGCGGAAGCATAAGTGAAACTGTACAAATTATGGGAATGGTTTTTGTAAATTGGCCTTGAATGAATCGAGTGTCTTGGTAAAATGCGGGTAAGATGAAATAGTTAAAGTGCGAAAGTGGTTTTTGGTTTGGTTGTGCGGCAGAAAATATGTGAAGGGATTGAGTGATGATGGTAAGAGATTTTAGAATCAGGAGTTAGTACTGTACGGTTAAAGTATTGTTGGGTGAGTGGTACGTATGTGAAGGAAATATGCGAATATATATATTGTGGTATGTTTAACCCTAGTGACACATTAGGTTCAAGTGGCGGTATTAGTCTTGATGGACGTAAGGCTAGAGTGGTAATTAAAAGTGTGTGTAAAGATTGTGTATTGAAGATAGACGATTGGGAGATGTTGGTAAATTTGATGCCTTTGGTTATATCTGAGTTTGATTTGATTTTTGAGATGAACTGGTTGTCATCCTACCATGCGTCGCTAGACTGTGTTAGGAAAAGAGTAATCTTTAGGACATCCGGGGATAAGAAATTTGTTTTCCAAGGGAACAAGAGTAGAACACCTATCCGTATCGTGTCGGCCATTAAGGATTCGAAGATGTTGAAGAAGGGTTGCCATGGGTTTTTGGCACATGTGATGGACGTAGAGATGGAAGAAAATAAGCTTTCGAAGGTACCAGTGATTTGTGAGCTTCTAGACATTTTTTCATATGATTTACCAGGATTTTTCCCAAATTGAGAAGTACAGTTTACAGTCAATCTCTACCTAGGCACAGCGCCTATATCTATTCCTCTCTACAGAATGTCACCTGCTAAGCTACTGGAGTTGAAGGAACAATTACAGGAGTTACTAGAATAAAAAAAGATTCATCCGACCTAGTGTCTCATCATGGAGAGCACCTATACTATTTGTGAAAAAGAATGACGAAACACTGAGGATGTGTATCGACTATCGACAATTGAATAGAGTGATTGTTAAGAACAAGTATCCTTTTCCTAGGATAGACGACTTGCTCAACTAGCTGTAAGGAGCCAGAGTGTTTTCAAAGATAGACTTGAGGTCAGGATACCATCAATTAAAAGTGTAGAAGTCAGATATACCCAAGATCGCCTTTAGGACCCGTTATGAGCATTAGGAGTTTGTGGTGATGCCTTTTGAGATAATAAATGCGCCTGTTATCTTTATGGACCTGATGGATCGGGTGTTCAGAAGCTTTCTAGGTCAATTTGTAATTGTGTTGATAAACGATATTCGACTATATTCTCAGAGCAAAGAGGAACACAGAAAACATTTGAAGATTCTTTGTAGATCCTGACAAAGCACAAGTTGTATGTAAAATTTGAAAAGTGTGAGTTTTTGTTGGATTGAGTGGTGTAGCTGGGTATGTTATATCTGGAGGAGGAATACAAATAGACCCAATGAATGAGGAAGCGGTAGTCAATTGGAAAAGGCCAACTAGCGTGACTGAGATACAAAGCTTTTTGAGGTTAACTGGTTATTATCAGCGTTTTATTCGGGACCCTTGACTCGATTAACTCAGAAGAATATCTAGTTTGGATGATCCGACGGATGCAAACGAAGTTTTCAAGAGTGGAAGTCCAACTGGTGTCAGCACCTGTGCTTACCTTTCCGTTAGACAACGAGGGTTTTGTTATTTATAGTGACGCGTCACTCTAAGGTTTGGGTTGCGTTCTGATGCAACACGGGAAGGTTTTCGCTTATGCGTATAGACAATTAAAACCTCATGAGAAGGATTACCCTATCCACGATTTAGAGTTAGCTGCAATCGTTTTCACGCTCAAAATATGGAGACAATATTTGTACAGCGTCCCTTGTGAGATCTTTACGGATCATCAGAGTTCAAAGTATATTTTCACCCAGAAAGAGCTGAACTTGAGGTAAAGGAGATGGATGGAGTTAATTAAGGATTATGACTGCACGATTCACTATCATCCGAGGAAGGCTAACGTCGTAGCGGATGCTCTAACTTAAAAACCATTGGGGGAAAATAGCGCATCTACGAGCAGCACGAGCTGGTACATTTTTTGAAATGCGAACGCTTAGAACCCATCTTTCCATAGGAAAGAATTGATGCCTATTAGCAACTCTGAGCGTAAGACTAACTTTTTTTTTAGATCAAATTTGAGCAGCTCAATTGGCGAATAATCAAGTAGTCAAGATAAGGGCGAAAACTATGGCTAAAGGGAAGACAGAATTTGAAATTTGAAATGACATGTTGTGGTTCGATCACAGATAGTATGTGCCCAATAATAGGGAGTTGAGGAGGCAAGTCTTAGACGAAGCACTTGACCCAACATACACCATGCACCCAGGAAGTACGAAATTGTATAGAGACTAAAGGATATATATTGGTGAAATGGGAGGAAGAAGGACGTAGAGAATTTCGTAACAAGATGTTTAGTATGCTAGCAAGTTAAGATTGAACACCAGAAGTCGATAGGATTATTATAACCGTTACCAGTACCCGAGTGGAGGTGGGAACATAATACCATGGATTTCGTAACCGGACTCCCTCGAACACCCAAGGGGAGTGATGTTATTTGGATAATTGTGGATAAATTAACGAAGTCAGCTCACTACCTGCCAACAAAGATGACGTATTCTGCGGATCGATTTGCACGGCTTCATATCAATGAGATCGTTAAGCTACACAAAGTACCAGTTTCTATAGTATCGAACAGAAACCAACTTTTTACGTCCAGCTTTTGGCCAAGCTTACAAGAAGCATTGGGGACTACTTTAAAGTTTAGCACAGCTTTCTATCTATAGACTGACGATCAATCGGAGAGAACAATTTAGACCTTAGAAGATATTCTTAGAGTATGCGTTCTAGAATTTGCTGAAAGCTGGGTGGAACAATTATCGTTGATCAAGTTTGCATATAACAATAGTTTTCAGTCAACTATAGGGATTACCCCTTACAAAGCGTTATACGGTAGGAAATGTTGAAACCCAATTTATTGGAAAGAAGTCCAAGAGCAGAAGTTATTTGGACCAGAGATAGTTCAAACTACCACTAATAAGATTAAGTTGATTTGAGAGAGATTGAAGCAATCACAAAATAGACAGAAGAGTTGTGCAAATAATCAGATATGCGACCTGGAGTTTGTAGTGGGGGACCGTGTGTTCTTAAAGATATCACAGTGGAAGGGTACGATTAATCCAAAAGAGTTTTGCCCGGTAAGGGTGTGTGTGTAAGTCCTAGAAAGGTTTTGTGTGAAGCCCGGTAAGGGTGAGGGTTGGTCGTCAAAGGCATTGAGTTATAGTTCCTTTTAAGGGTAAGTGTTAGCCTTTGATGGCATTTTGAATTGTTGTATAGAATCGTGAGTTAGAAACTATTAGTGTGAACAGTGGCTTTGGCTTTAAAGCCTTATCATGAAAAATATTCACGTCTCTTCGAGCAAGGTATGTAAATTTCTTAAAGGAGGGTAGATTGTAATAACCCAAACTCAAAGATACGAATAAAAAAGAAAGAACATCTCAAAAGAAACGAAATCTTAAACCTAAGTTTGGTAAGAAGAATCGACCCAACCGTTTAACCTTTTAAGCCCGAGACCCGGGATAGAGTGGGAACCACATAAGCACGTATTAAGACCCTAATGTTGAGAATAAGAATCCAAAGTTAAAAGTCCAAGTCGTTTAAGACAAGGGTTAAGCTCAAAAAGTCTTCAAAACTCAAATTTTGACACGTGGATACCCTAAATCAAATATTTAAGTACAATTAAGTAGCAAAGGACAAAATAATATCAAAAATACCCCTTAGTGGCCAACCACCTTGGAAAGAGTGTCAAAAAGTAACTTTTTGCTTTTCTTTTTAAACTTAAAATGATGAGAAATGTATTAAATTAAGCATTATGATGATCCAATACTTGTGAAACAAATAATATACATAATAATATGGTGTTATAGGTTAACAAAAGTAAACAAATCACTATTGAAGTTCATGCACAATAAAACAAGTCAAATATTATCGAAATAGCTTAATTTGACTTAAAAGACTACATCTATTTAATCAATTGCTATGGGAACTATGATAATATATGGGAATACTATATTTCTCATAAATGTACTAATATAATAGGTTTCAGAGAAAAGAGACACTAAAAAGATACATCAAATTAACTTTTAAAGTATTTTCTTACACAATGGCCCGTAAACCAATGCAAAAACCCTTGATCGATGGGAGATCAGATTTTTGTCCTCCCAAATTGACCCTAGCAGTATTTAGCTTCCCCAAATCTGATTTTTTCCCATCAAAGCTTGAACTCTATTAATTATCCCATGTGAAATGGAAGGAAATGAGGACAAAAATTTAATTCTATGTTCCCTAAAGCCTTGCATATATATACAAGCCAAACACCCTCTTTCCCCTTACATTATTTTTGGCTGAAGGGGGAGAAAAACCAGATTTAAACTTTTCTTGAAGGGTTTGGAAGAGTTGAGAAAAGAAAGAAAAGAAGAAGAAAGAAAAGGAAGAAGAAAGGAGGAAGAAGAAGAAGCTTGAAGATAGGAACTTTAAAAGCTAAGTCCATGGTTTTCATCATCAATAAGTAACCCTCAATAAGGTAAGAGAGACTCTAATACTTATAATCTTACATAAATCAAACATCTCTCCCACCATTATCAAATACAAATCTATGATCAAGAATCAAAACTCAAAAATAAAGGCGTCATGGTTGGATGTTTTGGGACTGCTCAGTTTGAATGTTGAAGTTGTGAATTGGTGTGGGTTTCTCCATGGATTCCATGACTTCTATAAGTTCTGAAATATTTATATATTGAATTACAATACATGTATACAAAGAAAATGGGTCAAAAACTTACACACTTGACACTAAGAGGCTAGAATCAAAATAGGCCTGAGTTTTGGGAGTTTTGGGCTTTTTGTCTTGATCTTTGAAATATCATAGCTCAATTTAGAAAAATGCTATAAGCATATTCTTTATATCCAAACCTAGGTTTTTGTGTTAGCTTTAATCCAAAATTTGTTTGAACTCATTTGAGTAAGTATAACGCGAGATATTGCAATTCTACCAAAGTGTGTCAGTTTCAGACCAGTCAACAATGAAGACCTAAAAATCCTAGTTTACAATGAGATTCGAGTTATGGTCAAAAAATAAAAGTTGTAGACAACATGTGTGTCTAAATACCCACCAAAATTAAGCACAAAATAATGAGCTTGGATAGGTCAAAACTCCTTTGAAACTTTCTGTTGTGTTTCAGCCCTCAAGGGACACTTCTGTTTCATATTTTTGTGTAGCCCAAAATTCCTATTTTTAATGACCTATTCCAAAAGTGGTTTACATAAAGTTTGTAGCTAACATATTGAATTAATTTTTTCCCAAAAATCAGACCTTAAAGTCTGCTATGTTTTAGCTGCTGACAAACCCTACTTTCTAAAATGGCCAAAAATCTAACTTTTTCCAAACCACTACCCTTAGCTCTAAACATAAAACCTATAGGGGACATGTTGAACTAGAACATACTCAAAAATTGGCTCATTTGGACTTGATATGATACCACTAAATCGAGACCAACAGGGACACTTTTCTAACCAATTCTTTGAGCAAGTGCTGAACTATTTTCGTTTCCGTCAAGTTTTTCACCCATTTTTCTTAAGTTTTGGCTTTTGTGTTGAACATAAAAGTTATAGGAAATATTTTAATCTAAATCATCACCAAAAATCGTAATCCAATTCCAAGTTTAAGTACCTCAAGATTCTGCGGTACTTTAAAATTTAATGATTGGAAAAGAGTAATAAATGATTAAGTTAAATTCTTAAACAAGTGAAGAATTGGACAAGTGCGTAGTACCCCTTAAACCTAAAAAGAAAGTAACCATGGTCCCTAAAAAATCAAGAAAACATTCAATGGTCAGAATTGCTTTAGTACTTCATGTTCTAAGAGGGGTAAAACTCCGTGTTGACGGTTAAATCATGTTTGCATGCTAGGTATGAAAGTTTTGTTATCTAAGGAGCAAGCTAGCTCGTTGACAAAGGCTCGGTTTTGTATGCATATAAGATAAGGTGAGAGTGCTCAGCCATTATCTTGAACTTGAATTTATGTGATTGATGCACAAAAATGCTTTGAAACGTATGTTTTGAATTATGACATGTTTAACGATCGCATGAACCTGTTGTTTTCAAAAGTCATGATGTTTTTAATTCAAGTGTGCTATCCATGATATTCTGAGCTAGCATGATGTTACCATGAAATTATGATTAATGTTGTGTGGTTGTTCTAAAGTGCCAAGTTACAAGGGTTTTCGGCCCTTTGATATCCCCTTATGAGGGAGGTTACCCAACTATGGGTTTTTTGTTTATCTCTATAAGGGAGGTTTCCCGTTGAGCGGGGGTTTTCTTTCTTAAAAGCGTTGCGGGCTAAGTCTTGGATAGCACATACCACTCGTGCTTGGTGGAGAATGGCCCTCATTCCATCACGTTATTATCCGTGCATTGAGAATTAAGGTTACGGTACCATCGAAACTTCCAGTCGTGAGGTTGACCACTACTTGGACACTGTTGGAATTTGAGTCTAGATTTGAGAAAGTGGTCATGCATTTTAAATTTTTGGCGATTGAGTCAGGAACATATTTTTGTTTGCAATACTGAGAAGGTTCTGCATAATCTGTGATATTTTCACGTTCAAGCAAATACATAGTATCTATATTTTCGTGAAAAATGTGATGAACTATTTTTAGAAAGAATTTTCAATTATCCTTAACTAAGTAACTATTTTTTTCTGTTAAGTGCGCTCTCTTGTAACCTCCGTGGTTGCAGATACTAGGAACGGCTAGGAGTTGGTCCAACACAGGCGTCGTCGAGTAGTTTTTGTTCAGTTTTCTTTTGTTTAGTTTTTTTTTTTATTTTGGCAGAGCTTCATGTATAAGACCCTGAAGGTTTTTAATGTTTTATAAGTAATATATACCTCTTTTGACATTAAGGTGTTGTGGTTGCTTAAAAGTTTCTTGTTTGGTCTCTTAATATCTTTATCCCTTGCCTTTCTCTTTGGCCGCCGATCTGCTGTGGGATCACATCCTTTTGTACAGGTTTGGTGTCTTCTTATTGAGCGGGGTGTTACAGTTCGTGCCACAAGTAAGGAGGAGTTCTTGGAGGAAGTCATCCTAGAGGGAGAAGAAGAATTTAAAAAGTAAGGTGAGTTTTAAGAGCGTGTGGACCCCGCTGATGCATTTTGAGGATTCGCTACCTCTATTTTTGTTCTTTTGTTTCAATTTTTCTACAACTCTTGTAATTTCTTTCAAATCCTTGGTGAAACTATAATCGTTATGCACTTTTAATCAGTTCAGAACTCATTTATAATGTAATAATTAACGTATATAAATATGAATGAATGGCTAGAATATTCCTTTATTTATATTTATATATGTCCCGACATGCCTAGAGGATGCGGCGTCACAGTTGGTATCAGTGCCCGGGTTTAGTAAACCTTCAAGTCTTGGGTTATGGGAAACTATGCATTCTATAGCGTTGGAGCTCTGTAGGATGCGTTGTATTAATTATTATTATCATCAATACATTATAAGAACTAAAATCTGCTGTGTCTATGTCCTATAGTGAGTTGTGTTTGGACGTTACCGGGATCAAAAGCAGCAGGGAATCTACAGGCGAAGGACGGGTGTGGCGTTGGGATTTAGGAGTTCTAAAAATGGTCAAAAATATAGAAATTCAAAGATGTTTGAAAAATATCCTTAACACCTTGAAAACTAATATTTGAAAATCCCTTTTATTGAAAATAGAGTCGCCACTTAGTTTTTGAGAAAAACTAAGAAAAATAAAAATGACTACTGATCTTTAAAACATTTAACCAGAGAAAGAGGGTTTAGGGGCTAAGGTACGAATCGAGAAAGGTGTTAGCCACCCCATTCGCCCAACCGTAAGGTTGGCCTCTACTATGTTAGGTTTGGTATACTGAAAATTATGTTTTTAATATTTAATTTTATTTTTAATAAAATTAATTTTTTATTTTATAATAATCTTTATGAGTAATGCATGTGCATCATTTTTTTGATATACATGAATGTCCAATATTCTGTATAGTATTTAATCTGGTGTGTAGAATATGGCTTACACACAGAAGATCAAATTTTAGGTTCTTGCAGAATATAAGTTTTATGTTCACAGTTTAGATAGAAATGGACATACCATCGATACGACTGTAGTACAGAGTTTTAGTAGGCCTATCTTGGTTACAGGGAACAGATAATAGTGTCATCTATTATTCCAACTGTCTGTGCTAGTACACTTTGCGTGTATTTAATAGGACATTTGGGGTAATTAATTTTGTACTGACTATATAAATTAATTCACACCCCAAGGTTATTATAAATAGTGCTTATCCTCTTAATCCTAAAAAAATTATTGATTTGCATATATTTAATATTCGTTGTTTTGATTCATTAAAGAGTGCAATCTTATATGGGTCTATATTTCCGGTGAGTTGGATACCGGTAATATTTATATGGCAAATATTAATTATTGACGGAATTCACGTCTCAAAGATCGGGATTGACGATACCCCCTTAAGGATGCTTATAAGTTTTGACCGAGTCAAACCCTGCAGGTGAATTTAATTATCCACCGGTCAAATAAGTTAAGCGGAATAGCTTAAGGAATATCAAGATGCCAATTAAATTAACCTATCAGTAATTAAATTTAATTGGCAGGTATCGAAAATCTTAACGTAGGGAGAAATGGTAAGCATTTAATAACAGAAGCTCAATACTAGAATGTTTTGAAATTATAGGTCAGAGTGCAATTATAGTTCTTTAGTGGTGTGAACTGTAATTCAGTATTTTATGATAATTACAGAAACCTTTGTACGTCTTTTCATAATTGCAAAAATCTCTAGTAGGTGTCTGTGTTCCACTGGAAGTCTAACTCATAATTACTCAATAGGTCCCTGTTGTAGCCCTATATACATGCGGATAGATTGAACCAGTTTAGATGATTTTTATCATTATTATTACGATATTATTTTTGTCTTTTAAAACTTAAATATATCGGGGTTTCGCCGGTACGAATTCTTGGATGATCGTAGCCGACACTACGTTCGAGGATCGCATAAGAGAATACGATAGAAGATTTGACAAGAACTTTTACTCGGAATCAAGTCGTAGTTGAAGAATAGATCGACAAAAGGTAATCTTCTAAATTAACTTTGGTTGCACAGGTTTATTTTTTATCGTTCGATGTCAAAATTTTTATCTGGAGCTCATTTCGGTGTTTGCTCATCTAGTTAATTTTTTACCGATTAATCGTTTTAAAAAATAATGATCTTGGTAGTATTGCCTCCAACAATTGATATCAGAGCTATTTTATTTTTTGTTTACGGTTATCGGGGCCAGGTAGTTTTAGAGCTGTTGCTAACTTTATTTTGTAGGAGTTTTAATCCCAGTTTTATGATCATTATTTTTTTTTTAATTTTTGATTAAAAAGTTTGAATGAATGATAATTATATTTTTTTTAATCACGGGAGTTGACCGTAATAGATCGAATGTGAGATTTCAGGACATAGGAACGATGTAATAGCTAGTTTTACGTTTTTAAATATCGATTTAGATTATTTAAGAACATGTTAAACATATTCAAGAACACGAAAAATGGAGGCGGTACCGGCGATGGTTTGGGTTTTTACGGGTCACAGATAGCGGTAAGTTTTAATAGTTTTAAATAATTTTTTTCTATGAGTTTTTATGCAGTATTTATGTATAAAAAATAGCATAAAAAATAGAACACATCAAGAAACAATCACCAAAACAGCCCAGTTAGGGCGGCTTTGCTGGCGATGGTTCGGTGGTGATTTTTATGATTTTTCAGGCCATTTTTGGGACTATTTTTTGAAAAAAATTTTAAACATAAAATAGTAGTAAAACATATCTTAAAATACTGTAAAAAACTAGGAAAAAAAACTGGGCCAAATAATGTATTAAAAAAGGAAAAAAAATAGCAGCTGTTTTTTCTGGCGGCAGCGGCGCTACAGCAGTAGCTTTTATGCAATTTTTTGACATTTTTTGGGCTGTTTTCTAGAAGAATTTTTTTAATAGAAAGATAGTACTTTTTGGGAGATTTCTTTTCATATAAAGTACATCAAAAACAGAATTCAGATAAGGCCAGAACAGCCTCAGGAAGTTGGCAGTAAAAGGCAGGGGCGCTGGTGAACGACGGCAGTCCATTTTAGGCGATTGTCTGGAAATTTTTTGAGCTGTGTTTGAGAATAATTTTTCATAGAAAAATAGTATTTTTTGAGAGCTTTCTTCTAATATAAAGTACGTCAAAAATCGAGTTCGGGAAGAGGTCAAAAATGTCTCGGGAAGTTGGCGGCGCAGTGCTGTGGCGGGCAGCAGCATTTTTGAGGTTCGGGCCATTTTTTTGACTATTTTTTGAGCAGTTTTTCAGCAAATTTTTTGACAGAAAAATTTCATATTTCGAGAGCTTTCCAACGATATAAAGTTCATCAAAAATTGAGCGCGGATTAGGCAGCACGAGATTCTGAAGGTGGTGGCGAGGCAGCGCCAACGGTGGCTGGTGGTGGTCTGACTTCTTTCTCTCTCCCAAGGCTGATTTGATGTATATTCTAATATATACGAGACTGATACGATATATATTGATATATCATATAGTATCAAGGAGTTCTGATGTAAACTGGACACAAGAAACTGATTCAGAACAGGATTATTGCAGCTTATCTCTTAACAGGAGACTAAAACTCTTTAGAGTTTTAGATGGATCATAAAACTGAGATATTTATATTTATCTTGTATTTAATTCTTTATTAACTGCGTGAATGATATTTATTGATTTTATTTATCTTGTTAATTTAATTAATTCGAATATTAAATTTTAATTAAAATATTTTGTAATTAATTAATTTTAATTAAATGAAAATTTTTAGATATTTTATTTTTTTACAAAATATCACATTTAAGATGATTTTTCTAAATCGGATATGTTGAAAAAAAACGTGAAAATTAATTTTGGATTTTGAATTAATTAAATAGAAAAAAGTTTAATCGAAATAAATTATTATTTTTCAAAAAATGTGGAACAAAAAATAAAATAAATAAATGCCTTTAATCACTATCTTAGCTGAAAAGTTAGAGTAAAAACTGTGCATTTATTAAATTTTATTTATTACGCATTTAAACACGAAAAAGATGGTTTGATAAACTAGAATTTTTGGAATCGTGTACACGGAAAGATGTTTGATTCTTTCAGATCGTGCGATTTTCGAAATTAATAAATTTATTTTAATTAAACGAATTTTTATAACCCAAAAAAATGTTTTAAAATTTCAAGTGGGAGAGAAAATTTATTCACAGATAAATCCTGCGGTCTCCATCACCAGTTTATAGGCGATGCAATTAAACCCTGTGTGTTGGCAGTAAGGCCTTCCTCCCCAACGGACAGATTAATTGTGGTATTACCAGTACAAACCTTTTTTAGGGATAATTCTGGATAATTGTTAGTGTAGATCACTTCTCCAACTGAAGAGTTGATTGCGAAGTGATTAATTTGGGAGTAGGTGATAGTTAACACTTAGCTGTATATAATAGTATCCTCTCCAATTGAGTCACTGCTATTATATACTAGACCGAAACAATGTCAACTATTTAGTTTTACTTTGTAAAATCAATTTACCTAGATAGTAAAATTAAAAAGAATTTGCCTGTTTGGTCTTATGATGGATAGTAGACGTCCACCCAACGTGGCATGCTATTCACAGGTTACCAGGCTGTTGGCGAATTAATTTTAAAATTGTAGAGGGAACCAAATTAAAATAAATTCAAGATTTTGCTCATCATAATTAACGGTTTTATTTAATTATGTGATTCTCATGATTAAAATAAATTTCAAACCACTCGCTTTAATAATCAATGAAAACAAACTAACGGGACCAAATTATGTTGACTAAAAATATAAATTGGATATAATTTTAACTATTAATGGTATTCTTTCAATACTAAAAAATGTGTCTATTTTGAAAAAAAGCTTCTTCCGTGGGGCCAAAAGGCATGAAGAAGAAAAATGTTCAAGAATAGGAAGACACATTTTCCAGGGTAGTTAGTGAGCCATGGACTAGTGTGAAAAAGCCGAAAGACAGATATTTTCACTGCAACCAAACTCGGTATTAGAAAAAAATTATGTCCAGTATTTATCAAAAGACAGAACAAACACGGTAATTTTTGTTCACTGATTGTGGAAACATGTTTAGCGGTGTTATCTATCGGTACCTGATGTGTAGATACGGGAGCCACTAATCATGTCTGCAATTCATTGCAGGAGTTTCAAGAAACTCGACAACTTAGTGATGGGGAGATTTACCTACATATGGGCAATAATATAAAGGTAACAACAGTTACAGTAGGAGATGTCACTCTTAGTTTTGGTAGAGATCGGATTTTAATATTGAGAGATTGTCTTTATGTACCTGCCATTAGAAGGAACTTAGTTTCTATTTCTAGATTGGCTAAAGACGGATATTTAGTTTATTTTAATAACCCTGTGGTTATTAAGGATAATAAATGGGTTATCTGTTCTGGTACATTGGTGGATGATTTTTATATTATTACTCTAATCTCTCCTATACTACAACTGATTGAAACAAATAATACATCTATATTACCATATAAGAGAAAGTTTTTTTTTTAATAAACCAAACGTTTATTTGGAACTTATACTTGGGTCATATTAATATAAAAAAGATAAATAGACTGGTAGCAGATGGACCTTTGAGTTCATTGAAAGTGGATGCACTTCAAGTCTGTGAATCTTGCTTAGAGGGTAAGATGACCAAGAGACCCTTTTCGGCCAAAGGCTATAGAGCTAAAGAACCATTGGAACTGGTTCATTCTAATGTGTGTGGTCCTATGACAATCCGAGCTTGAGGTGGCTTTGAGTACTTCGTTAGTTTTATTGATGACTACTCAAGGTATGGATACATTTACCTGATACACCGTAAGTCTAAATACTTTGAGAAATTCAAAGAATTCAAGGCGAAGGTGGAGAAGCATCTGGGTAAAAGTATCAAATCACTACGATCCGACCGTACTAGGGAATATCTCTTTGGAGAGTTTTTGGATTACTTGTCATCAGAGGGGATTACATCCCAGTTGACTGCACCTGGCACTCCGCAACTGAATGGTGTAGCAGAAAGAAAGAATAGAACGCTTATAGAGATGATAAGGTCAATGATGAGTTATTCAGATTTACCACATTCGTTTTGGGAACTCAATTTAGAGACATCAGCTTATATTCTGAACATGGTACCTTCTAAGTCAGTACCTTCTACTCCCATAGAATTGTGAACCGAGCGTAAGCCTAGTCTGAAACACATTCAAATTTGGAGGTGTCTAGCACATGTGCTGAAAGGGAATGTGGGTAATATGGAATCGATGACAGAAGTCTGTTTCTTTGTGGGGTATCCCAAGGGAACGAATGGTGGTCTATTTTATAATCCTAAAGATCATAAGGTCATTATTAGCACAAATGCCCAATTCTTGAAAGAGAATTATATTATGGATCACAAGCCCAATAGCAAAATTATTCTGAAAGAACTGAGAAGAAATACCAGTAGAACGAAAGAGGAACCACAAGTCACTGATATTCCAATACCTCGTCGTAGTGGGAGGATTATCGGGATAGGTACAAATCAAGAACATGGTGCTGATGCATAGGGTTCAGATTCTACACCGCCTGTTACTGTTAGAACACAGACACAGGTAGTGCCTCGTCGTAGTGGGAGTGTTGTTCGTCAATTTGACCGATATATGTTCTTTGGAGAGTCTTTTGACAAGATCCTAACAGAACTGGATACTGAGCCCTCTAACTACAATGAAGCACTACAAGATAAAGATGCAGATCTTTAGAAAAGGACTAAGAATTCAGAGATGAAATCTATGTATTCCAATCAGGTCTGCGAACTTATAGCACCACCCAAAAGGATAAAATTCATTGGATGCAAGTGGACCTACAAGAAAAAGAGAGGAGTAAACAGGAAGGTTGAAACATTTAAAGTTAGGCTTGTTGCTAAAGAGTTCACTTAGAAAGAAGAGATCGACTATGAGGAAACTTTTTTTATCGGTAGCCATACTTAAGTCTATCCATATTCTCTTATCCATTGCTGCACATTTCGATTATGAAATCTAGCAAATGGACGTCAAGATAGCTTTCCTTAACAGAAGTCTTGACAAATGTATCTATATAATACAACCAGATAAATTCATTGCAAAATGACAAGAACACATGTTATGTAAGTTTAAGAGATCCATTTATGGACTTAAGCAGGTATCGAGGTCTTGAAACACTCGGTTTGATCAAGCTATAAAGTCTTATGGTTTTTATCAAAGTTTGGATGAGTCTTGTGTGTACAAGAAGTGTAACGAAAGCGTGACGATCTTCCTAGTAGTTTATGTAGACGATATCTTATTCATCGAAAATGATGTGGGGGCATTATCTACGGTTAAAGTATGGTTATCTGGACAGTTCAATATAAAAGACTTGGGAGAAGCTAGTCACATCCTTAGGATCAAGCTTGTGGGAGATCAAAAACAAAGGATGTTGGGCTTATCACAAGCAAAATATATCGATGATATCCTTGCTCGTTTTAGCATATAGGATTCTAAGAACGGATTTTTCTCCTTTCAGGTATGGAATCACTCTATTCAAAGATCAGTGTCTTAGGAAACCTGATGAGATAGAGAGGATGAAGGCAGTTCCTTATGCTTCAGCAGTAGGAAGCCTCATGTATACTATGCTTTGCACTAGACCCAAAATTTTCTTTGTTGTTGGCATGGTTAGCAGATATCAGTCTACTCTAGGGCATGGGTATTGGACTGTGGTAAATAATATAATCAATTACCTGAAAAGAATTAAGAATTATATGTTAGTTTACTAGGAAGATAGTCTAGTACCATTGAGGTACACAGACTCAGATTTTTAGTCAGACATAATGCTTGCATCAGGAGACAACCTTGAAGATCATTTACAAAGAGCTTACCGGCTAAGACTTTTGATAGTCATGTAGAGGGCATGTGAGTCAGATGTATGACAGCATGGTTTTGAGTATAAGTGGGAGATTGTTAGGGTTGGTATACTGAAAATTAATTTTTAGTATTTAATTTTATTTTTAATAAAATTAATTTTTTATTTTATGAGAATCTTTATAAGTAATGTATGTGTTATTTTTTTTGATATGCATGGATATCTAATATTCTGTATAGTATTTAATTTGGTGTATATAGTACGACTTGCACACAGAAGATCAAATTTTAGGTTCTTGCATAATATAAGTTTTATGTTCACAGTTTAGATGGAAATGGACATACCATCGGTACAACTATAGTACATAGTTTTAATAGACCTATCTTGGTTACGGGGAACAGATAATAGCGTCGTCTATTGTTTCGACTGTCTGTGCTAGTACACTTTTTGTGTATTGAACGGAATATTTGGAGTAATTAATTTTGTACTGACTATATAAATTAATTCACACCCTAAAATTATTATGAATTGTGCTTATCCTCTTAATCCTGAAATAATTATTGATTTGCATAGATTTAATATTTGTTGTTTTGATTCATTAGAGGGTGCGATTTTATATGGGTCTATATTCCCGGTGAGTTGGATAGCAGTATTATTTATATGAAAAATATTAATTATTGACGAAATCTATATCCTGAAGATCGGGATTGACGATACCCCCTTAAGGATGCTTATAAGTTTTGACCGAGCCAAACCCAGCAGGTTGACTTAATTATTCGGCAGTTAAGTAAGTTAAGCGGAATAGCATAAGGAATATCAAGATGCCAATTAAATTAAATTCTCAGTAATTAAATTTAATTGGCAGGTATCGAGAATCTTAACGTGGGAAGAAATGGTAACCATTTAATAACAAGAGCTCAATGCTAGAAAGTCTTGAGATTATGGGTCAGAGTGCAATTATAGTTCTTTAGTTGTGTGAACTGTAATTTAGTGTTTTATGAAAATTACAGAAACCACTGCATGCCTTTTCATAATTGTAGAAATCTCTAGTAGATGTTTGTGTTCTACTAGAAGTCTAACTGATAATTACTCCCCCGGTCCCTACTATAGCCCTGTATATATGCGGGTAGGCTGAACTAGTTTGGATGATTTTTATCATTATTATTACGATATTATTTTTGTCTTTCAAGACTTAAATATATCGGGGTTCTGCCGGTACGAATTCTCGGAGGATCGTAACCCACACTACGTTCGAGGATCGCATAAGGGAATACGGTAGACAATTTGACATGAGTTTCAACTTGGAATCAAGTCATAATTGAAGAATAGATCGACAAAAGGTATTCTTCTAAATTAACTTTCGTTGCACGGGTTTTTTTTATCGTTCGATGTCAAAAAATTTATTTGGAGCCTGTTTCGGCGTTTGTCCGTCCAGTTAATTTTTTACCGATTAATCATTTTCAAAAATAATAATCTTGGCAGTATTGCCTCCGACATACTAATTATTATTGGTTCTTTAATAGAATTTCTCAAATGCATACAAATAAAAAAAATAGAGACAAAGAGAGAACATTCAAAATCAAATATAAAAATACATAACATATGTACATAGCACTCCAAATTAGAACAAATAAAAAGATGAATTTCTAAGTCCTATGGAAGGTAATTTCTAACTAAATGATACATGAAACACTTTCGCATGTAATATTCACAAAAATAAACTAACTATCTTGATTTGCATAAGTGAACAAAAATATACTAGAAAATGTTAAAATTATCTAAATATGATTTGTTACAAAAGTTAAACTAAACTATTCTAAACATACTTTCAAGTGAATAAACTAAAACATGCATTAACATTAACATGATGAATAAATAAACGAAACAAGAAATATAAAATAAGAAATGCATAAAAGAGAAAATTCTTTATTAAAAAAAAACTTACTTAACAAAGAAATTTAAAATGGAAGGATTTATAAAAGAGAATTTAAAAATTTTAAGGAAAAGAAAAAGTTTACGAAAGAAAAATTATGCTAAAATAAAAATAGGTTAGAAAATGTTATTAAACTATTGAAAAAGAAAATTTAACTATTTACACTTTATACTTTAAAAGAAATAAAAGAAAATAAAAATTGAGAAAAAAAGAAAAAAAAATTGCTATAATAAGAGAAAAATTATACTAATATTTAAAGATGAAGATTAACTTAAAAGACTTTTTGTAATTTTTTTTTGGGTTTAACAAGAGAAAAAAAAAGAATAAGTTAAGTATTATAGAGAGAAAAGAAAAAGAAATGGAAAAGAAATGAAGAAAATGAAAAAATAAAACTACATTACAAGGAAAAAAAATAAAGCTACATTACATGAAAAAAAAAATTCTAAAAAGAGAATAAAACTACATTACAATTTAAAAAAATAAAGCTACACTACATGAAAAGGAAAATAAAAAAAAATAAAATGCTAAAAAGAGAAAATAAAATTACATTACAATTAAAAGAAAATAAAACTACACTACATGGAAAGGAAAATAATAAGAAATAAAATGCTAAAAAGAGAAAAGAAAACTACTATGAAGAGAATAAGAGAAAATGGAAAATAAAGGCTAATGAAGGGACACTAATATTTAAAAGAAGATGGCATGAAATTAATATTACAAGAAAAGAAATAGAAATAAATAAATAAAAATTCTAAAAAAATAAGTGAAATTAAATACAACTATTTAACTAAAATGTGAAATGTAGTATTAATTACTATATTTACATAAATATAAGTGCATTATTATAACAATTAACAATACTAACAAGTTGTAATTTTCAAAATATATTAGCACTATTTTGATGAATGATTTAAAGAAAAAGATAATGTGCTTAGTGTGGAAGTGTAAACTAAGCAATTAATTGAAAGAATTAAACTAAATGAAACAATTTAAACAATAAAAAAGGTTAATTACGTAAACAAAAGAAATGCACAAATTGAAATTGAAAGTTAAACCGATTACTCCAAGAGAGAGGAAATGGAGTTAGAAGGATCGGGGATCCAAACGAGCTACCTAGATTGCCGGGAAATTCTCGAGTCGGGAATGCGCTTCAATGGTCCAATTCTCGGTTGGTAATCCAAGTAAGGCTTCAATGTAAGTGTCGAATGTTCGGACCTCGCTATTTCGGCAGGGGTTCGGCGTTGGGACTTGAAATTGCTCGGCAACTCGGTAGAGCTTCACTCACTAAAACCTCTCACTTAAGTTCTGTCCTGCAAACGTACCAGGGGGTCCGGTATTTATAGAATTCTTCAACCAATGAGATGCTAACACGTTCTGGGACAGCGGTCGCCAGGTCATGAGTTGACGGTCGCCACTTTTGGCTAGGGTTTCCACAAGTTTCTATTAACGGTCGCCAGAATGAGAGTTGGCGGTCGCCACTTTGGGAATGACTTGCGCAACAAGTTATCGATGGTTCAACAAACTTTCATTGGTTTGAAGGTTTTTGATGATTGGGTTCAAATACCGAGCTTGGATCATCTCCCGAGAATCGAACTAAAGTACCATTCCACCTGTTTTTATTATCGGATTCACCTAAGATTGGGCGAGGTCAAATTGGGGTGTCTACAGTTGCCCCTCTTTGATATAACTTACATAGCAACACGTGATGTGAGTTATATTAAAGATCTAAAGACAACATCCATTTGACCGAGCCGTCAATCTTAGGCGACAAATATATAAGCATGCATATGACATTTGTCGTACTCGAATTTCCATCAAGTTGCCTACGTACCCCTTTACTAGAGATCATACCAAAACGTAGTTCACAGGGCAAAATGCAAGGATGCAATATAAGGTTAATCATGATGCATGACAGGTACAGCATAGTGAAAACATGTATAATGAGAAAAAAATCAATCAATTATAGGCCGTGAAAGGACCGATAGGTCAATTTGTGATCATGAGGAGGACCGACGAGTTAGTTTAGGGTCATGAGGAGGACCGATAAGTCAGTTTAAGGTCATGAGGAGGACTGAGTAGTCAATCTAAGGTCATAAGGAGGAACGAGAAGTCAGTTTAAGGTCATGAGGAGGACCGACGAGTCAGTTTAGGCACATGAGGAAGATCGACGAGTTAGTTTAGGGTCATAAGGAGGACCGATAAGTCAGTTTAGGGTCATGAGGAGGACCGATAAGTCAGTTTAAGGTCACGAGAAGGATCGACGAGTCAGTTTAAGGTCATGAGGAGGACCGATAAGTCAGTTTAGGGTCATGAAGAGGACCGACGAGTCAGTTTAGGGTCATAAGAAGGACCGACGAGAAACACATCAAACTAATAGGTCGAGTTAAGACCTAAAAATTCAGGACGATGTGCGAGACAGTTTATGACTTAAAATTTAGATCTATCGGAAGTGAGATTAAAAGCCAAGTTATGGCTTAAAGTTAATCTTACCGAAAGGGAATACCACAAATTAAAATTCGAAACTTGGGATAAAAATAATTAAAAGCCAAGTCACGGCTTAAAATTAAATCTATCGAAAGAGAGACCACGAATTAATAGGTCGAGTTAAAATCTAAAAATTCGAGACGTGACGCGAGATAAAAATAATTTAAAAGCTAAGTCACGGCTTAAAATTAATTTTATCAGGAGAAAATACCAAATTAATATAAGAGTTAAAGCAGAAAAGCACACATAATTAAAGAAATACTCAAGATTTTAAATTTATTTTTGAAAAGTCCTCAAAAATTATTCTTAGAAAATAAGAAGAAATTATTTTATTTCATATGTGAAATCACCATACAAATAAACTAAACACGCTTAACATAACTAATAAAAAGACAAATGACCCAAGCAGTCCCTTCCAGGATATGACTGCTGGCAGTCTGGGGAAGAGGAACCATTTCTCCTCTGACATGGCGGCTGCTGCCTTAAAATCCTTCGAAAGTCGCGGTCACCGAATAAGATCCCCTTGAACCTGGCGGTCGCCATAAAACCTTTGGAAAACCTAATGGTCGCCAACATTGAAGATGGTGACCTCCATCTCCAGGCGCGCATAAGGCCCCCAGGCGTGCTCGAGTTAGGCTCACTTGTTCACTTCTCACTCTATCTCTAGCTCTCTAGCTCTCTCGCTCTCTCAGACTCTCTCTTAGCTTTCCCCCTTACTTTCTCACTTTCTTTAGCCATTTCTCTTCGCTTCCTGTTTATCTTTGCTTCCTAGCTTTCACACGATGTTTACCCTTTTATTCGTTATTCCATTCTTCTTTATGGCGGGCCTAGGCCATAGGGATGATGACATAGGGGCGCGACAAGGCCCCTCCGCTATTGGGAGTTCTTCCGTAGGGACTCTCAGAGGTTTGGCTTCCAGTCTTCCTGCTGGTGGAGGCACTTCCACGCAGTCCACTGCTGCGATGGATGCTCTCGTACGCGAGGCAGAGCGTACTTCCCACCGGGCTGCTGAGGAGGCACGGGCAGCTGCTGAGGCACAGGCTGCTGCAAATGCTACTATGGAGGCTGCGGTGGCTGACTTTTTAGATCCTGACGCTGGAGAGGGTCACCCACACCCTTCGACCCGCATACTTATGCTCCGCTACCTCATCACGTAGTTCCACGCGGGATGAGACGCTACGAGCCTCCTGCTGACGCGGTTGCTGCTGACATTCTTCTGCGAGAGCTTGACCACCATATTTCTCATCGACGACCTTCGGTATGTACCCTTTCCTCACTGTCTTTAATACTAAAACATGATATATCAAACGTAGACGCATGCCTAGGATTCCTCAAATGATAGGATAATGCGTTTTGATATGATGATGAATGATTATGATGATGATGATTTATTTTTATGTGTTTGATGAATGATTTTGACGATGTGGATGACGATTGGAATTTGAACTTAGTTTAGGTAACTATGCAATGGAGATTAAAACAGTAGGGACACTTAGGATTTGAACAAACAACGAAATGGGCAATTATTTTAGTGAAAAGCTTGAATTTACTATTTTTATTTTTAGGAAAAACATAAAAAATTGAGGGGGCATTTTTGTTTTTTTTGTTTCTAAAGAGGTAATTTTTATCAAACTCTAGAACTCTAAGGGGTATTTTTCGAAAAATTAGAGAATTTTTTTTGAATCCTTAGAAAAATTTTGGAAACAATTTTAGAAAATTTGGGCAAATCTTAAGAAAAATCCTGAATTTTTTTAAGGGGTAATTTTTATCAAACTCTAGAAATCTAATGGGTATTTTTCAAAAAAATAATTTTTTTTTTGGAAATTCATAGAAAATTTTTGGAAAGAATCTTAGAAAATTGGGGCAAATTTTAAGAAAAATGTTGGATTTTTTTTAAAGGGATAATTTTTATCAAACTCTAGAAATCTAAAGGATATTTTTCATAAAATTAGGAAATTTTTTGGGAATTCTTAGAAATTTTTTGAAAAGAATCTTAAAAAATTGGAGCAAATTTTAAGAAAAATCTTGAATTTTTTTTTTTAGTTTCTAAAGGGGTAATTTTTATCAAACTCTAGAACTCTAAGGGGTATTTTTCAAAACAATAGAGAAATTTTTGGGAATCGTTAGAAAAATTTTGGAAAGAATCTTAAAAAATTGGGGCAAATTTTAATAAAAATTCTGATATTTTTTTTAGAAGATTGTGGCAAATTTTCAAATATTCCTAAAAGGTTAGGACAAAAGAGGCAAAACACAAATAGAAGAGAGTTTTTTTTAATGGGAAGAATGAGTGACACAAAATGATAGAGATTTGCCTAGCGCGCCAAGACTTTAGGATTCCTAGTCTTTTGCTAGGATGAGCAAAAATCAAATGATCGTCACATGAACCTAGAGTTAGGAAGATTTTTTTGATTTAAAATAATTGAAGGGGCATCACTTACACACGAATCTAGGGTTAGGGGGACTAGTTTTCTAGGGCTTGATGGAACCGAAGGGTTGACACTTGCACACGAACCTAGGGTTAGGGTGCCTAGTTTTATAGGGCTTGAAAGAACCGAAGGATCATCGCTTATATTCTTCTGCACTTTGCTTGCTTGATTCGTTCATTATGTACTCTCTATTTGTCTTCTTCTTCTTAGGCTAGTCACTATGTTAGAGGCTTCAGAGGTTCTACCTCCGGGGAGGTTTTGGAGTGGTACGATGCCCTCCCTGTCCCTAGCCGAGCTTACATTGACGCCTCCAATTTTGCTCGCTTCATACCCCTGTTGGGTAAGACGAGCAATGACCGAGTATGGTTGACAGCTCTGGCGGAGCGGTGGTGGGATACCACTAACACCTTCCATTTCACTACCTTTGAGGCCACTCTTACGCCTCTGGACTTCGCACTCATCACCGGCATCTGGGTTGGAGGAGCTTCCATCTCGTTTGATCCATTCATAGTCCAGTCGACCGATGTGCTGCTATATTTCCTTGGAGTTATCCCTACGCAGATGGATCGCAACCGATTCCGGTATACCTGGTTTTTCGAGCGATTCAGACATTTCAGTGCACTGAGCCTCGCCATTACGAGTGGGTCGCCTGAGGTTTTCTGATGTATATGTTCGGTACCTCCTTGTTTTCGAACAAGAATAATACCGTTCATTTGCATTACTTAGGTGCTTGGCTCGTCCGGACTAGGTTTCTACTTATGACTGGGGAGGAGCCGCTCTTGCTACACTCTACAGCTTCATGCCGACTTTGACCCGGTGTCCTCAGGAGCTCAGCATCGGGAGATACTGGAGGGTATGGGAGGTACAGTTTAGTTTCTGCAATTCTCCCTTCATTTCTATTATCTGTTGTTATCTACTTGCTGACATCTTCTTCTTTGCAGTTGTGGGCCTATGAGTTCCTCGAGCTTCACGTCCCGGTGAACTCCTCAGCGGACCCTTCAATCATTCACCAAGCGGCCCGGTGATCTCAAAGCTTGAAGGGGAAGAAGGCTAGAAGGAAGGACATTGACCGATTTTGGGTATCACTGGACCGACTGACCCCTGACCAGGTATCTGCTATATTATACTACTTACTGCACTGTTCACTGCACTGTTCTTTGCACTATATACTGTTCATCATACTATACGGCTTACTATCCTTTACATTATACTGTACATTAAACTGTTGCAGGTCAACTGGGATGTCTAGAGGGGCGTAGAGGATTCGGCTGGCGCAGACCGGGTGCGCAGCTGGGATATCGATTCTAGGAGGATCCTGCTGGAGGGACCATTTGGACGGGAGTACTATCTAGGAGAGCGATTGGTTCGCCAATCGCTCAGCCTGGATCACTTCTGAATTCCAGTGGTTCCTCCAGCCTGTATGCACCGAACCGATCATGTGAGCCGGGTCGACCTCCTTTTAGAGCTGGTGGGGGCTCTTACTCCTGAGCTGCTGGTGGCAAAGGGAGATTACACCGCCTGGGCTCGGGCTCATTTATTGGGTCCATTAGGTCCTGGCCCAGCTGCCCCAGGTGGCAGGAGGAGACGGATGCCAGAGGACGAGGGAGCTGGTGTTCGTGCAGCTGCTGATGCTGGAATGGGAGCTGCCGCTGCCGCTGTTGCCAAGGGTGCTGCTGGTGATACTGGTGGCAAATTGCGGGGCCCAAGATTCCATGGGATGTCCAGACCGTAGCATATGGCTTCCCTTTTTCTCTACTAGTCCTTGTTCCGCCAGCGCCAGAGTTTAGGGTTGACATCGGCCAGGTTAGTCTTCTACCTTTCCTTTAGTCACTTGTTCTTTTTTATCTGTCTAATTTTCCTGAACTATTCCCTTTTGCAGGTCGATCAGGCATCGTTAGACCGTACGATGCTGGTGGTCACCGGCTTGAGGGTATTGGTCTGGTAAATGGATGCCTCGATGCAAGCAGCCAGCATTACTTTCACGCCAGTAGCTGTTGTGAGTATCTTGCGTGCTCTTTTCAATTTTTTTGCATTTTTCTATCTTTATTCTGTTCTGAGTCTTACTTCTCTCTTGACAGCCTCCAATTCCAACTACTGGTATAGTGCCACCACAGGCTCTGGTTAGGCCTCCTGCTCCAGCCCCAGCCCCGGTTCGAGGTGGTGGTTCCCGAGCATCTTCTCGGGCTCGTTCTAGATGATCAGTTTCATCTGCTCGGAGCCGGTCCAGAGTTATCTCTTCCTCTGGCAATGATGATGGCGATGACTTTGACATACTCTTCGAGGATGATAGCTCGGAAGAGGCCGACCCTTCCTCCCGCCGAGTCTGCCCGAGGCACACCTGAGAGAGAGAGCTTCCCCCCCTCCCTAGTTTTATTTACCTTCTGCTACATTTATTTTGATGGGCTTGCGTGCCCCAATTTGACACATTTTTACACATTTACCTGCTCCATGGGCCTGTGTGCCCCAGTTTGCTATTTTATTGGACCTGGATGCCCTGGTTACATTTTGATACATTCTTATGTATTTTGGGCCTTCATGCCATTTATTACTCCACATACTTATCCATTGCATGACTTTCCTTTATTTACTGCTCAAACTGCCTTGGATGCATAATTTAAATGCCATAACTTATACAGATCACACAAACTGCAAACTGACACATACCCGCCATGTTCAAACATGGCGGTCACCATAATACAACATAGCGGTCGCCACTTACATGGAGACTGACATGGCGGTTGCTATTTTTAACATGGTGTTCGCCTAGTCAAAAGGCTGATGTCACTGTACTATGCTTTTTAGAGTTGGCAGTCGCCACTTTGAATGTTTCTTTTGCCAAAATTTTAATTTCTCGCCTTTTCTTGCCTTATAAATACAGCCCTGAAGGCCCCATTTTATGTTATTCTGACTCAGATGGCTTCTCCTCTTTCTGCATGGATTGAGGCATTCTCCCATATTGAACGTTTAAACTTTGCCCCTTTCGGCCTCAATGCCCTTTTCTCACTGAGGACCGTGAAGATTAACAGACCTTTGCTGTTAGCTGCTGTACAACTGTGGGATTCGTAGTCTCATGTCTTTCGATTCGGCCTTGAAGAGCTATGCCCGACTGTGGAGGAGTTCGCTGCTATTTTGGATTTGGCCCCACGAAGCTTTGTTGCTATTCCCACTTTCTTTCTCTCGACTCGACAACAGGTGATACAGCTTTGTGGTCTATCTAGGATGGAGGCCTCTCTTTTGACATAGGATAATTACCTCGACATACCTTGGATCATTGATAGATTATGTCCTACCGATGACCTCAATGACCCCGACTTTCAGCTGCGGCGACGCTATGCACTTTTCTTCTGTCTTCTTGCCCAGTATCTTCTTGTCCCTTCTGATGGGCGGGTTAGCTGTGCATTAGTTGACATTGCCCATCAGATGTGGATGGAGAAGGATTTTTTATACCACTACTTTTGCTAGCAGCCCCTTCTTCAGGTAAGCTCAAAACCTCTCCCTTTATCAGACTTTTGTCATACTGCAAGGCTTCTCTTCTTACTGTTCTAACTTTTGCTGCAGATCTGGTTGATGGAGAAGGTAAATCTTGTGCAAAAATCACCCACTGATAGGCATAGTGCCTCAGCCTTTCTGTATCGTCCCTGTTATCAGATATGTGACGCTAAGGCAGCCTAGTGACAGTACCTTTCTTCTCTGACTGGCCCAGATATTACCTGGCAGTGTCCCTGGTAGTGGATTCCTGCCATGACTCTGACTACTATGGATCATCCAGGTGTTCTACTAGTAGGTCTATGCCAAATTACTTTCTACTACCCCCATCGAATTATGCGGAAATTTGGTCGCAGTCATATCATCTTTCCCAGAACCAAGGTCGTCTGTTTTCTTCTACACTACAGGCTCCATTTCTAGTACAGTATCAGGATGCTTGGCCTTCTTGTTCACGTATGGAGATGCGGGAACTACAGTGTCCCGAGCTCTCTGATGAGTATAAGACATGGATGATGTAGGATCGGGAGAAAAAAGATAAAGAAGAGGGGAAACAAGCGGCAAAGAAGAGGAGGATTTGAGGACTTATGCTTTATTTTGAAAATTTCACAGCTTTCCTTTGTCATTGTAGAGCTTGGGACTTGCGTGCCCTTCTTTTATTTTTTTAAAAACTCTGTAACTCTGAATGAAAACTCCCACTTTATGTTTACGATGGTCCAAATTTATCCAAAGTTTTTTGATTAAATGACTTTATCAAAATCCATGAATTAATTTGCATTGAACTTACTTAGATTCAAAGATGGTTAAAAATAAAGAATGTGGCCGAATTTCTTAAAAGAAGCTGCCTACGTGTCCCAAAAAGATGGAATCAGGCCATAGCGTATTTCGGGCTCGGTTTATTCTCAAGTATTGGCACTCTCCTTTTGTAATGCCCTAACTTTTGCTAAGGTCGCTCTTTCAAAATTTCGGCCTTGCGGGCTGCTTTAACTTTTGCCTGAGTTTTCTTTTTGGCTTTCAATTTAGCGAGCTTTTATTTTATCTTTATTTTTACCTCAAGGATAATACTTTTTGAGCTGATCGAGGTTAACTAGAGTGGAGAACATATTGCCATCCAAATCCATGATAATAAATACACCACCGGTTATGATGATTTTGATGAGAAACGGTCCGGACCAGTTTGGCTTGAATTTACCTCTCGGGTCAAAAATAGGAGCTCTGATTTTCTTAAGGACAAATCCCCTTATCTGAGATCCCGAGTCTTGACTTTCTTATTGAATGCTCGAGCTATCCTCATTTGGTATCCTTGTACATGAAACAGAGCCTGCAACCTTCTTTCATCAAACAAGAGAAACTCTTCCATTCGGGTCCTTTGTCATTATGCTTTCGTGATACTGGCCTCAGCCACTACTCTTAGTGAGGGAATTTCCACCTCAATGGGAAGCACGGCTTCCATCACGTACACTAAAGAGTATGGCGTAGCTCTTGTTGAAGTTCTAATGGACGTTCTGTATCCCCAAAGTGAAAATGGTAGATGCTCTAGCCAATCCTTATATGAGTTGATCATCTTTTGTAGGATTTTCTTGATGTTCTTATTTGCTACTTCGACTGCTCCATTGGTCTGCGGCTGATATGGTGAGGATTTGTGAGCCACTATCCGGTATTCCTCGAAAAGATCCAACACCTCTCCTTGAAAATGTGATCCATTATCTGAGGTGACCTCATGGGGAACCCCGTACCGACAAATGATGTTTTGCTTTATGAACTTAGGAACAAGTGAAGCTTTTAATACCGAGTAGGAGGCTGCTTCACCCACTTGGTAAAGTAGTCAATGGTCACTAAAATGAACTCATGCCTGTTTGACGCCTTCGGTGTTACCTTGTTGATCACATCGATGCCCCATACTGAAAATGGCCATTGTGACGTCACGTTATATAACTGAAATGGGGGAACGTGCATGAGATTTGCGTGAATCTGACATTTGTGGCACCTCCGCACGAACTGTATGTAGTATGTCTCCATTGTCATCCAAAAGTACCCTTGTCGTAGGATTTTCTTGGCTAACATGTTTCCACTCATGTGTGGCCCACAAACTCCCGTGTGGATCTCTTTCATCAATGCTTAGCCTTTTTCAGTGTTTACACACAGCTTGTTGACCCTAGAATGTCCTCGTTTGTACAGTCTTCCACCGCAAATGATAAATTGCGTAGATAATTATCGTATCGCCCTTTTGTCCTTTTTGCTGGCAAACTTGGGATATTCTCCTTTCTCTACAAAGTTTTAAATGTCAAAGTACCATGGGAGGTCATCAGTGCTTTCCTCGATTGCGGCAATCGTCTCTTATGTAGGCTTTCTCTTCTATTCAATTATGAAAGGCCTCATTCAGACTCCAGGTGGTATATCAATCATGGATGCTAGGGTGGCCAGTGCGTCGGCAAACTTGTTTTGTAGTCTTGGCACATTGGTAAAGATTACTGATTCAAAACACGGTATCAATTTCTCTAGCTCTTGATGATAGAGACTCAAGGTTAAGTCCCTAACCTTCCATTCTTCTCTTACTTGTGAAGCCACCAGTGTTGAATCTCTGATGACTTCCAGTTTTCTTGCCCCTAATTCTAGTGATGCCTCCAATCTGGCTACACATGCTTCATACTCAGCTTAACTGTTGGTTACTTCAAAATTGAGCTTTAGAGACAACGAAACGTGTAATTTGTCAGGAGTGACCAGAAGGACTCCTATTCCATAGCCGTATTGGTTGGATGCTCCATCAAAATATAGAGTCCACTTGTCATCTCCGACTTTCATCAGTTGTTCGTCAAGAAACTGGAAGTCTGTGTCTTCACCTCCTTCTACTAGTTGATCAGCTAGGAACTCTGCTATTGCTCTGCCTTTGACTGATTTTTAGGTGACATAATGGAGATCAAACTCTGGTAACAGCAGCAACCATCGAGCCAACCTTCCTGTTAGTGTCGGCTTTTCAAATAAGTACTTCAACAGGTCCATCTGGGAGATGATATTCACTGTAAAAGACAACATGTAATGCCTCAGTTTTTGAGAAGCCCAAACTAAGGCCCAACATGTCTTTTCCAATGGTGTGTACCATATTTTTGATCATGTCATCTTCTTGCTTAAGTAATAGATGACCTTTTCGATTCCAGTTTCACCTTGTTGCGCCAATATACATCTCATAGCTGAATCAGTTACTAACAAATAAAGGATTAGTGGCCTATTAGGTTCGGGAGGAGCAAGAACATGTGGATTTTACAGATACTGTCGTACGGCATCAAAGGCGCCTTGACATTTCTAATCCCATTCAAATTCGACTCCTTTCTTTAGCAGACAAAAGAGTGGCCTACAGGTAGTTGTCAGTTTTGTGATGAATCGGCTAATTAACTGTATTTTACCTAGAAAGCCCCTGACTTCTTGCTCGGTATTCGGAGGAGACATTTCTAGAGTTGCCTTGATTTTTTAAGGAACCACTTCGATACCCCATTGAGTAATCATAAATCCAAGCATTTTTTCGACAGTAACTCTAAAGGCACATTCCTGTGGATTGAGTCACATCTTATGTTTTCAAATTCTTTCAAAGAACTTTCGCAGTGCTATGATGTGACCATCCTGATCATTTGACTTGACTATCATATCGTTCACGTATACCTCAACATCCTTATGCATCATGTCATGTAGTAAAGTAGTACCAGCCCTCTGATAGGTTGTTCCTGCATTTTTCAAACCAAACGACATGACACGATAGCAATAGGTTCCCCAGGGTGTCGTGAATGTCATCTTTTCTCCGTCTTCGGGATCCATCAGAATCTGGTTGTACCCGAAGAAACCATCCATGGATGACAGCACGGCGTGCCCTGCTGTACTGTCTACTAAGACATCCATGTGTGGTAGTGGAAAATCGTCTTTCGGGCTAGCCTTATTGAGGTCCTAAAAATCTACGCAGACTCGGATGCGTCCGTTCTTCTTTAAAACTGGCACGATGTTGGCTACCCATTTTGGATACTCGGTTACCATTAGGAATCCAGGTTGTTCTGTTTGGCGACTTCTTCTTTAATCTTTAGAGCCCATTCTGCCCGAATCCGTCTTAATTTTTGTTTAACCAGTTTAGCATCAGGGAATAGAGGGATATGGTGTTGGACAATGTCAGGATCAATTCTGGGCATATCCTCGTAAGACCATGCGAATACATCCTTCAATTCTTTTAATAAAGTTATTAATTGTTCTTGTTCAACTAAGGATAAAAAAGAACCAATTTGAACATTTTCCAGTTATTTTCATTACCCAAATTTATTGACAAAGTTTCTTCAATTATAGGCTAGGCACGCATTTCTTCTTCTCTTTTTATTAAAAGTTTTATTTCTTCGGGAATATTCCCATCGAATTCAAAATCGTCAAAAAGCATAAGAAATAAATCAAACAACACAGAATAACCGAAAATTTCATTCATTTCATTAAAAGAAGGAATTACAAACTTGAAAGCAAAAACAGGGTGAGGTGCACAAACAGACGTGCCCTCAACCACAGACTCTAACTCGAACTTGGTCCCAGGACAGACAATATGTACATCAGAAGACTCGATGGTCAAATTCTTCACTTCCTTTGCAGTTGCATCAACAATGAGCTTGGTGCAGTTGGTTGGTGCGCTGAAGCCCATTATAAAGCAGTCCAAGTCGGTTACTTGCAATTGTGCCATCTTCTCATTAAAAAGTATTCCCAAGTCGTTGCCATCCAATTTGTCTGCCCAGTCTTTCTCTTAAACCTTCTCTTCCTTCTCTTCCCATTTCACTATTTCCTCTTCTGTGTCAGACAACTGATGGCCGAAAAAGATCTCCA
>JAOTRH010396299.1:0-35138 GCA_034768845.1 Heliamphora exappendiculata
AAGGCATGGTAGGTAGTCAGCCAGTCCATCCCTAGGATGACATCAAACGTGGTCATGTCTAGAATGATAAAATCAAATTCTAAACAATGACCGATGACCTCCAGCATACAGGATCTATAGACAAGGCTCAACTTCACATTCCCACTAACTAGGGTCTCCACGCATATGGTACTACCCAACCAGTCCACTTCCAACCCCAAAAAGATACAAATGCAGACGATATAAATGAGTGTGATGCTTCGATGTCAGTGAGAACACTAGCTCATGATCTAAAGACTAGAAGAGTACCTTTGATCATGGCTGGTGTAACAGCAGCATCAGACGCCACTGGTGCTTTAGAAGCACTGCGATCAGCAAGAACATAGGCCCTGGCCTGTGGTACTCTGGTCTGTCCACCATAACTCTGAGTCGATGGCTGCCTCACCACTGAGTTGATGCACCGCCCTCCGCAAACCTAGACGTTTACGCCCTAGGTTGCTGCGGTGCCTGTCGCCTCTGTACTGATGAAGAAGCTGGTGCTCTTGTCACACCCTGAACATTCCCCTCTCTGCGATAAAGTTTGCGAATATGCCCGGGCTGACCACACATAAAACATATAGGTGGTTCTCTCGCCTGAGACTGGACGGGCGCTGAACTCTAAGACTGGCCCTTCTGCGGGGACTCAACTAAACGATGTCCCGGCTGTCCACAGCGGTAACAAATCAATCCTCTTGGCTCTGGCCTTCCTGTCGAGGCCACTGAAGGTGTAGGTGCAGACGACTGCAGCTGAGATGATCCAACAAAACGAGAACTGGGTCAAGATGACCTCTGGCGCTTGCCTCTGCGCCCTTGGAACTGTGCATCTCAACTGCCTTGCTGGCTCCCCCTCTCTCTAATCCTACGGCTATCTGCTAATGAGTTCTCGACCCAGATAGCAGATTCCACCATCTTGATGTATACTTCCACATTCGAAGCTGCAACCCTATCCTTAATAGCAGGTCGAAGTCCCCTCTCAAAGCTCTGAGTGCGCAACTCCTCTGTAGATACCATCTCAGGTGCGAACCGCGACAGATTCGCAAACTTGGCCTCATACTGGACCAAAAACAAATTCCCCTGAACAAGGGAGAGGAACTCCTCTCGTTAAGTATCCCTCGAAGATCTCAGGAAATACTTCTCCAAGAAGACTCTCATGAAAGCAGCCCACGTCTCATCCATAGTGGTCTTGGCGAACTTCTACCACTCTCTAGCATCTTCCCGAAGTTGGAAAGCTGCCAACTTTATACGCAAAGCATCCTCCTCGATATCCAGAGTATCGAAGATAGAAGTGGTCACTTCTAACCACTCAGTAGCCACCTTGGGGTCCGGCTCCCCATAAAAGGTCAGAGGATCCAACCGTTAGAACTCTCGCATGGCCACAGAAGCCCTCAGCTTTAGAACCGGCACACTAGCCCTGGTAGCTTCTGCCATAGCTCTCATAGTAGCTAACATCTCATAGACGACATCAGCGCTGCCAACATCAGTACCACCCACTCATTCCTGTGGGGCAGGAATATTCCCTTCCTCCGGAACCTGAATATAGGCACGTCCTCGGCCACGTCCTCGGCCACGACCTCGGCCACGACCCCATCCCCGCACTCCCTGCGTGGATATAATTCTATAGGAAGCAATATAATCAGGATAAGCTTTCCTACAATGTGCTACTACGTAACATAAACACATAATCATGCTATCACATAGCCACATAAGATTATGCAAACACGTCTCACATACCGAGGAGAACTAACAAGACAAACTCATCAATTTGGATAACGTATTGAGATTCCTTGTTAGAACACACGTCGGTTAAATGCGCTTCTAACTTGGCTTCTGAACATGTTATACCAAATGCCTGAAGGCAAGACTCACCAATCCTGAGATTCAGCCTCCATGCCCACATATACACAATTATCAAGCTCAAAAAGCTATTAACATGTTATAAACCAACGTTTAAACACATGCAAGCAAGCATACACAATCAACTTCACCATGTGATAAACCCTCTTCCCATGGCTCTTCGGTATTTGAACCCAGAGTTCTGATACCAAGTTGTCACGCCCCAAAACCTGGGGTCACATGAAAATCCACTAAACATTCAATTTATATGAAAATATAGATTTTCATACATTAAAATCCTCATGTTGAAACCAATGGAAACCCCAACAAAGTGTATCTCTCATAAATAAAGACATACAGTTCAACATGTGTACATTATATCTCTTTATGGCGTATAAAGCCTGCCTTCAGGAATAGGCATACCAAAAAAAAAGGAAAACTGTAAAAGTCTTCCGCCACCGAGGGCACCACCATGCTACTCCTCATCTACATCATCACCTGAAAATGGTTTTACAGAAAATTCCCACCCGTGAGCCGAAGCCCAATAGAAAACAGATAATAAGCTGTAAAGCAGGAATATGTAATCATATGGTGGGAGCAAACTCAATCACAAAAAAAAAAGGTTTCCATCTAAAACCCTTAAGTTTTCCCACCAGACTACACAAGTCTCCCAAAACGGTTTTATTAACATAAACCCTATTTTCATCCTTACAACCATGTGATGCAACTATTGCAAATAACCAACCACAGTTAAGGAAAAATAGTAATAAAAAACATCGTTCCCTTGCAAAATGTATCATCACGGCAAAGAAGAGTATGATTCTATGTACCGACTCTATCACAAGGGGACAGAGGTCACAACTATAGACTTTTGTCCAGTATTTAGCCTCCAGATATTGTGGAATCGCCTAGATACACACAGGTTCTATACAGAGCACCATGAACATACCACTTAATTTACGGGTTACGACCCCGAGGGAGCTGAGCACCCATCCGCCTCAGTTTATGGGGATTAACCCGAAGGACCTGAGTACCTACTATGCGCACGTTTTCAGACTTACACCGAGGGCAGCTCGTGCCACATACACATCATCCCGGTACATCTAGATAGTCTTCTAAAAACATTTCTCAAATCAGTACATTGTACATGTACATAGATCAATCCCTCACCAGGAGATCAAAACAAAACATTTCCAAAATCTTTTCCCCAAAAGCAGTTATATAATACATGTATAAGCAAGAGATCCAATCCATGAAGCCATAGAGATCAAACCAAAGGATGTAAAAATATATTTTCATGCAAACATTTTAGAAAGCGAGCCTCAACCCCTAGGGTTAGCTCCAAACCTCCAATAAAAATGTTTCTCCCAAAATTTTTCGTAAAAACTCCTTTTCTAAAGCATCCTTTGTCCAAACAAACCACCTGAACCATCAAAATCAACACCAAACACTCACACAGGGGTTCAGTCGACTGGCCCAAGCCCCCAGTAGACTGGCCTAAGCCCCCAGTTGACTGAAAAGCTCATTGGAAAAGAGGAACCAAACCAGAAGGAATTTCAGTTGACTGGACTAAAGGCCCCAGTCGGCTGAATCAACCTAGAAACTATTTTTGAGCTACGATTTTGCCTCCAAACTTCAAATCAAACCCCAAAACACTCATCAAACACCCTCAAACATCAACACACCCAAGCCTCACATTTCCATCCACCAAAAACACCAAAGAACAGTTTTAAATCAAAAATCAGATCTAAAATATAAAATCACATTTCATGCGTTTTTAAACGGTAAAAACAATATAAGATTACATATACAACCCTTATACATCAGTAGAATCTGAGATCCTATCTCGTTAGGTCAAAAACCTGACGTCTCGATCCACGTGCAAATTCGAGCTTCGTCGAAATTGAATTCCATCCGGATGGATGCGTAGACCACGCTGCCGATACTAAGGATTAGCAGTTGGTTTATCAGAAACCAAGCCCCAGGTCCCTGAGAAGTTAGAGAGAAGGCAAAGAAAGTTTGGATGAAACTTAGGAATTAAGTTTTGAAAATATCTAACTCCCAATATTTATAGGTCTCCAAAATATCTTTTTTTTTTAAATTTTTAAAATTCGCACAGAAACTCCCTACAACCCCAGGAAGCAACCCTACATGCTTAGATTAACCAAAACAGGCATCGAAACACATATATGCATTTTAAAGAAAAAATGCTAAAGCATGTCTAAAAACATGGAATATGCATATAAATAAAAAAAGAACGGTACAGAGTCTCACAATTCACTTTGCTTTTGAAAAGATCGGTAGAAGATTGATTCCCAAGAACCTACCTATACTAATGTTTACGTACGCTTGTTGCAACCCTGCGTTGCTTCCTTTTCGAAGAGTTAAGTACTTTGGTGTTTGTGATGGTTGATAATTTATGAATGAAAAATATTTTTGTATACACAACTATTCACAGCAAATATAAAAAAATAATAATTAATTTTATTTATTTATTTATATTAAAATTAATGAATGTTCTAAATTTTAGTGCAAATTAATGATTACAAATTCAATTTTTGTAATTAATATGTGATTAATTATCTATCTACATAGTAGCCCTAAATGGATAAAAAGTTGTTTATTAGCTTATTGATTTATTTCTTATCATAGATTTTTTATTTTTAGTGAACTCTTTTTAAAATTTAGTCAAATTATTATACTTTTTAGACTCCTTTCATTGAGATGAGTCGAAAAAGTAAAAGATCTTGATAAAAATATAAAAAATAGTCAAGAAAAGAATAATAAGAAAAAATAAGTCAATAAGCCAAATCAATTTAATTTTATTTATTTTCATATTTAGTTGACTTTTTTCATTATTTGATGAAATTTCTTTTACTTTATGAGTTCATCTCATCGAGACGATTTGAAAAAGTGAAACATTTTAGTGAAAAGTAGAAAAAAGTTCAAAAAAATAAAAATAAACAAAATGTTGCTCATTTACCCATGCAGGGCCTATATATGAATTACAGAGATGTGATTTTGGCCCGGCACGGCCGACTCAGTTTAGCGGGTTCGCGCAAAATATTCGAGTCGGGTCGGGCTGGACTTTTTTGTCAAGGAGTCGGTCTAAGCCCAAGGGGTACTAGGCCCGGGCTCAGGCCTCCGGCCCAGGCTTTGAGCGGACCTTAGGGTTTTTTGGTTTTTTTTGTTTAATTTGCTATATATGTTTATATTTTTATTACTTTTATAAATATTTAGTTTATAAATTTATAAAATAATGTTAGTTTATTAGTTTATTAATAGTAGTTAATATATCAACTTAAAAACTATAAACTTAAAGTTTATTATATTATATAAGTTTATAACTAGTAATTTACTAGTTTATTATATTATAAACTAATATATTAAACTTATAATAATAAGTTTTTAAGTTAAACTATAAATTAGTTATTAGTTTATTATATTATATAAGTTTATTAGTTATTAAACTATAAACTATAAACTTAGTAGTTCATAGTAAACTTATTAGTTTATAATTTATAATATAATACATTAATTTATAATAAACTTATTAGTTTATAGTAAATTTACTTGTGAGACCTTGACCCGTTTTCTTTTTCAGCATTTTTCGACGCGCGTTTAGTATTTTCGTTACGGCATATTCATACTTGTTTTTATGCATGATCGGGTTTAGATATGCATGTGAAATAGGTTCCCGGGGCCGTTGGGTGTTGTGGTGCGGGTTAAAAAAAAAGATATTTTCGTGGCCTATAAATATCTAGCGTTAATATTTTCAAAATATATTTTCAAAATTTCTTAGCTAATTTCTTTTATTTTCTCTATGTCTTCTCTCTAACTTCTTGGGGGCCCGGGCTTGATTTTTGATGATCCAATAGCTGATCCTTGCTATTGGCATTGGGGGTTACGCGTTCATTTGGACGGAATTTCATTTCGACGAAGTTCGATTTTGCCCGTGGTTTGAGGCATTGAGTTATTAACTGAACGAGGGAAGATCCTTGACTCTGATGTCTTATAAGGGTGCTACGTGTTATCGTGTGTGCTTTTACCATTTTAAAATGCATGAAAATCAGGTTATGTTTGAAACGTTGGTTTTGGGGTTCAAAACCATTTTTTGTCAATTTCGGTTGAATGGAATCGGGTTTTAAGTGTTTCTTTAGAGGTTTTGGTGTTAGTATTGGGCTTGTGTGTGTCCGAGAGTGTTGGATGGGAGTCTTGAAGCTTCATTTTGGGTTCGAGAGGACTAAACCAGTAGCTCAGAGTCAGTTTGTGCCTGCGGTCAGTCGACTGGATTGAGAGGGTCAGTCGACTCACCCGTGTTTTTGGGAGAATTTTGTGAAATTCTAGTAGCTTGTTTGGGTCGACTTCATGGGGTCTAGTCGACTGGGGTCCTGTGTTGGGCGTTTGGAGTTTTGATTGTTGTGTGGTGACCCCTTGGTCGATTGGGTTATGGGGCTCAATCAACTGCTCTCCTTTAGTGGGTTTTCAGTTGATTGGATTATGGGGTTCTGTTGATTAGATCCATTAAGAGGGGTGTGGGTCGTTTCTGGTTGAGGTTGGTCGTGTTATGGTCGTAGGGGTCGTGTGGTGGCCTCGGGAGTTGCTTTGGTTTGGTTGTCACCCTCAGGGTTGACGTGCATGGTTAGATGTGGGGTGTTAGTGCACGATTATGTGCGTGGTGGTTTGGGCATCATTGTGTGCGAGACTTGTGGGTCTATTATTCGGTTGAATGGTTTTGGTGAGAACTATTTTGTGGGAGGTTTGGCGTTGGCCTCTGGGTTATGTTTTGGCTTTCTGCATCCTTGGTTTTCCCAGTGGGTGAACTGGTCGTTCTGGTGAGCGGATGACGGGTGTGTGGCATGTGATATCGTGACGGGTTGTGTGGCGTCGTTATGTGGAACGTCGTGATTATACGTGCTTTTGTGCATATAGAACTATGGTTAGTTTTATTCTTGCATATTGTGCACAAATATGTGGCCTTATGTGGTTTAGATACACTTAAAGCTCTTGTTTTATATAGGCATTTGTTGGTTCGATTTTATCCCGTGGTATGCGGTATTATCTCGTGGTATGTGGTATTATCCCGTGGTATGCGGTATTATCCTGTGGTATGCGGTTTTATCCCGCGGTATATGGTTTTATCCTGTGAATGTGTTTTTGAGCATGGGTCTTTATATATGTGATAGAACTATTATTAAGGCTTATGATAGTTGGTTTTTTGTTGCATGTGGAGCTCATGGAAGTCATGGCTCATAGGAGTCTATCTTTGCTGCTAAAGCATTGTATTGTATCTATATATCAAATTATTTTCTACGCTCTGATGAGTTGTGATACAGAATCGTTTGAAAAAAAAAATAACTATTTTCCTTCAGGCTCTTGGAAGTCCTCGTCTAAAACCGTTTTCAAAATATTTTCTTCTGAGACTCGTATGAGTTAAGATATAAAAATTATTTTCCTTAGGGCTCCTGTGAGTCGTTATCCAAAACTATTTTTAAAATATTTTCCTCTAGAACTCGTATGAGTTCGGATTCAAAACCATCTTTAAAACCATTTTTATGGCTCGTGTGAGTCGAAAACTGTACCGCATTTTTTGAGCATGTTTTGTTTATATTACATGTTTATCTAGTTTCTGTTGAACTTTGGCTCACGGTGTGGAATTTGAATTATTTTTCAGGTACCGGTCACGCTTGTTAACTCGGGGTGGCTGGAGAGGCGAAAGACCTATAGCCTTTTTTTTTCTTTTCATCATGTATGTTATAACATGTCTTCCAGTGTTGGAATCGTATTCTGTAAGTTTTTTTGGCGGATATATTAAATGCATGTATGCTTTAATTTGTAAGTAAACATCGGGTTGGATGTTTGTATGGTTGTTTATGGGTGTTTCATGTGACCCAGAGTTTGGGAAGTGACAGAATGGTATCTGAGCTCTAGGTTTGAATATGTAAGAGCCGTGGGAAGGGGGTGCATCATCGTGTGAGGTTAATTGCGTGTGCTTGGTTGCATGTGTTTAAATGCTTTGATAATATGAACGTGTCAGCATGTTAAGCATGAGAATGTTGTGTATATTAGAGCATGGGGGTTGAACCTTAGGATTAATTAGTCTTTTCTTTGGGCGTTTGGATAAGCAAACTTGGTAGCCAAGTTAGAAACACGTTTAGCTGACGTGATTTCTAGTAGGGAATCTAAGAAAGTTATCCAAATTGACGCGTCATTCTTGTCAGTTCTCCTTGGTATGTGGGGTTTGTTTAGCATAAACCTATGTGACTACGTGTTCGCATGCTTATGTGGTTAATACTTATGTTTATGCTATGTCCTGCATCTAATGCTCCATGTTTCTTTCATGTAGACGTAATGTCTGCGTGGAGAGGGTGAGGTCGTGGTCGAGGCCATGGTTGTGGCTTTGGCCAAGGGGATGTGCCTATCCTTGATGCTGGGGATGCAAATGCTCCCTAGGGACCGATGGACGCGACTGAGTTGGTACGTGTGTTGGTTTGTTCTATCCAGCAGCTGGTTAAGGCCGTTAAAGGTGAGACCGTTAGAGGGGGAGAGGGAGTGTCTGAGTTGAGGGCTACGGTGGCAATGAGAGAGTTCAGGCGTATAGATCCTCCTACCTTCACTGGGGATCCTGACCCTATAGTGGCTACTGAGTGGCTGGAGCTGATGACCTAGATCCTTGACATGCTGTAGATAGTCGAGGACGAGTTACGGGTTTCTTTTACCACGTTTCAGTTGTGGACTGATGCTCACGAGGGGTGAAAATATGCCAGAAATACTATGGGGGTCACATGGGCAGCTTTCACTGGAGTTTTTCTGGAGAAATATTTTCCTGCTTCATCCAAGGACATGTATAGAAAAGAGTTCGGTACTCTCACCCAGAAAGCGATGGGTGTTATGCAGTACGAGGCCAGATTTACTAGCCTGTCTCGTTTTGCACCAGAGTTGGTGACGACAGATGAGCTGAGATCGAGGAGGTTTGATCGGAGTTTGATGCCTACAATCAGAGAGAGAGTGGCCGGTATGGGGCTACGTATTTTTACAGAGCTGGTAGAGGCAGCAGTGAGGATAGAGAGCACTTTGACAGAGATTTGGGGCTGTTATGTTTATGGGTGATATGAAATATTGTTGGATATTGTTATTTTTTTGTTTGATGACCTCCAAGTGTGCTGGAGCCTTTATATTAAAGTGTAAAACACAATCATGCAAAGAAATGGGATAAAAACTTGACATGACATAAGTAGAAGTGTTGGACCCTAAGAGGCTTAATTTTTGAGAACATGGATGTTTCTACCCTGAACTTTGGAATGCCATAACTTAATGTAAAAAATTGATCCAAGTATGTTCTTTATGTCCAGATTTAGAGTTGTGTGTTATCTATCATCGAAAGTTGGTTTCAACTCATTTTCATAAGTAGAACTTGAGATAATGCAGTTTTACCAAAGTGTGTTATTTTTCAACCAGTCAACACTACCGACTTAGAAACCCTAGTATAAGATGAGATCCGAACTTTGGTCAAAACATGAAAGTTGTAGATAACATGTATATCTATTTATCCACCAAATATGAATACAAATTATTGAGCTTGGATAGGTTAAAAATCCTTATAAAGTCTCTGTTGAGTTTCAGCCCTCAAGGGACACTTCTGTCACATATTTTTATATTGCCCAACTCCTATTTCTAGTGACCTATTCCAAAAGTAGTCCACATGAACATTGTAGGTAACATATTGAAGTACTTTCTGCCCAAAAATTAGACCTTAAAGCCTTGGGATGAAACCCCAAAACTATTTCAAACCCTCTGTCCAAAATCAGCTTTGCTGAGTTTTGGCAGCTGACAGAACTTATTTTCTAAAATGGCCAAAACGTCTAACTTGTTCCAAACGACTAACCTTAGCTCTAAACATAAAACTTGTAGGAGACTTGTTGAAGTAGAACATACTCAAAAATGGGGTCATTTGGACATAATATGATACTCCAAAGCTGAGACCAACAGAAGCATATTTTTGGTAAAATCTTGAGAAAAGTGCTGAACCATTTTTCCTTAGGATGTTTTGTTCACCCTTTTAACTTAGGTTTTGCTCTTGGTGTTAAACATGAGAGTTGTTGGAAATATTTTTATCTAAATGGTGTTTAAAAATCATAACTTGATTCAATGTCTAGATACCCCAAAATGTTGTTTCCCTTTTTAATTTAATACGTAATTTTTAGTCTTAAAATTTGTTAGGTGTATGTTTGAGTACTCTTTACTATTTGACTTGAGTTTTTATATGATGTTTAATTTGAATTAGTTGATTAGTGTTTCTAAGTGAATGTATAATGGTTTAGAATTTATGCGAACATGTTGAATCATATCTTGAGAATTATAGCTTGTGCTTCTCATATTTATACCTTATGCTTTGCGCGTTGTACTATGAATCTTGCCATGCGAGTTGATGCCATGCTATAGATGATTTTATTTGAGGTCCATACCAAACATCATTAACATTTTCACTTGCATCTTGGCATATTGGAGTCAATCTGTGCAAACCGTTGTTGGGATGAGCTGTATTGAGATTGTCTTTCTTGATTCTAAGTCTAGGCATCCCTGGTTGCCATTTTCAAAAATATTTTGGAATGAATTTCCCTTGTGCACCCTGGGCGTGTCCCCGGTGTTACAAAATGGTTTATCATGTATATTGTTAGGCACCACGGGTTCGTCGCTAGCACTTTGGTTTTTATGTCTCTTTGATTTCGTAGCTCTTTGAGTTATGGTTATATTATGGAAGTGGTGTCGATACGAGCAAATTGGGTAATTCAGAGAAGAGCCTAACTCAGCGGACCTAATCCCACTACGGTGGTAATTTTGGAGAAGAGCCCAATTATGGCAGACCCAAACCCCATTGCCGCGATATTTTGAAGGGTAACTTCAAAGAAGAGCCCAATTATGGCAGTCCTAAATCCCTCATCTTGGTACTTTGTGTAATGTGAAGTGTCTCTTGAATTTTCTTGATTATCTCTTAAACTTTGGGTTGACACCGATAAGGGCATCACGAGTCTTGAGGTGGGACAAATCGCTTATTATAGGTCTGTTATGACTGATTGATTGATTATTGAATTTGTTGGCCTGGTGTTTGGCGTGGGCCGTACACCGTTGCTATTGAGTAAAACACCTAAGGTATGAAGCCAAGGCGCGCGTTTACTATTCGCAACGAGGTGCGATGATGGCTTTGGTGATCAAATACCCATGAAAGTCAACTCTGGCCATTCCCAGCGTGGAATCCCTGTTATAATCTGGGTGCAAGTTGGGTTGGGCATCTGGATTTCATACACGACATCTCATATGCACATGTTTATTGACTTATCTGCTATCCTGCCATAAATTCATCTATCTCCTTAACTATAAATTGTACTGGGTGTTATATGTTATGTGTTGTGGTGAATTTTGTGCCGTGAGATTTGGTAGAAGTTTAGAGTGTTTTGCTTCTGAGCCTTATCTCATAGCATTCGTGCCACAGGTAAGGAGGAGTTCTTTAACGAAGTCATCCCCGAGGGAGAAAAAGAGTAGGAAGAACAGGGTGAGTTCCAAGAGCATATGGATCTCGCTAATTCATTCTGAGGAGTCGAGACCTCCGCTTTTGTTCTTATATTCAGTTTTTCCCATGCTTTGTGTAATTTTTGAAATTGCTTTGTCAACTGTAATAGATAAATACTTTTGAATGGTTCAGAACTCTTTTATGATTTAATAACTAACGTATGTAAATATGAATGAATGGCTAAAATATCCCTTTATTTATATTTATATATGTCCCGACGTGCCCGGAGGACAAGATGCTACACTTACAGACCAAGAGTTCGATGAAGTGGGAGTCAACAATGAAAGATGAGATGGATTCCCTGCAGACAAACCAGACATGGGAGATGACTAGATTGCCAGCTGAAAAGAACGCTTTGCAGAACAAGTGGGTATATAAAGTGAATGAAGAACATGATAGCAGCTGGCGCTACAAGGCAAGGTTAGTTGTCAAGAGATTTCAGTAGAAGGAAGGAGTTGACTTCACTAAAATTTTCTCCTCGGTTGTGAAGTTGACAATGATTAGAACAGTGTTGGGAATTATAGCTGCATAGGATCTATTTTTGGAGTAGTTGGATGTCAAGACTACGTTTCTTCACAGTGAGTTGAAAGAAGACATATACATGCGCCAACCTGAACAATTTATAGTAAAAGGCAAGGAATAAATGGTCTGCAAATTAAAGAAGAGCTTGTTTGGTCTGAAACAAGCTCTAAGGCAGTGGTACAAGAAGTTCGATAGTTTTATGCAGAGTACCGGGTTTACTAGGCCAGAGGCAAATCATTACAGTTCAGTCAAGAGTTTTGACAGCTCATATATCATTCCACTGTTGTACGTAGATGATATGCTTGTTGCTGGGCCGTGCATCGAGGAGATTAATCAGCTGAAGAAGTAGTTGTCAAAGTAATTTTCCATGAATGATTTAGGAGTTTCCAAGGAAATTCTTGGGATGAGAATAGTGAGAGACAGAGCCGTAGGGACCGTGAAACTATCTCACGCAGAATATGTGAAGAAGGTGCTGAGCAGGTTCAACATGGATGGCAAAAAACCTGCTAGTACACCATTAGCTAGCCATTTCAGGCTATCTAAGGATTAGTCTCCAAGGACAAAGTAGGAGCAGGAGCACATGAGTAAGGTTCCTTATGCATCGACTATTGGTTGCCTAATGTATACTATGGTCTGTACCAGAGTAAATATCGCACATGCAGTGGGAGTTGTTAGCAGATACATGAGTAATCTAGGGAAGCAGCATTGGGATGCTGTAAAATGAACTCTGAGATATTTGAAGGGGACTACAGAGACGCCTTTATGTTTCATGAGGACAAAACTGAAATTATAAGACTACGTGGATGCGGACTTAGTAGGCGATGTTGACAGTAGGAAGAGCACCATTGGGTTTATCTACACTTTGGGGGGCACAGCTGTGAGTTGGGCTTTAAAGTTACAGAAGATTGTGGCACTCTCTACTACAGATGTAGAGTATGTTGTAGTGATAGAAGCTAGAAAGAAGATGGTATGGTTACAAGGTCTCTTGGATGAGTTGGGTAAGAAGGTTGACCGAGGGACGCTCTACAGTGATAACCAGAGTGCTATCTTTCTTGTCAAAAACTCAGCATTTCACTCCAGGATGAAGCATATATAGCCTCGATATCATTTCATTCACTCGTTACTAGACAGCAGTCTGTTGAATCTTGAGAAGATTAGCGGGGCAAAGAATCCAGCTGATATGTTGACAAAAGGTGTCAATAGTGACAAACTAAAGCTGCACTTAGTATCAGTTGGTCTTTAGGGATGGAAGACAAGATGTTATGTCATACAGGTTTGAGTATTTATTTTGGTGGTTTCAAAGTGTTAATGAGGTTGTTGGGATTTCTCAAGGCTTGGAGTTGTTTTACTTCAAGTGGGAGAATTGTTGAGATTTGAGAAGAAAACCCAGTTTACTAGTGGGACTGATCAATCGGTTATAACTATAGGCAAGAAACTGAGGCTGCCTTGAGACCAATCGATCCATCTTTTAGACCGATCAATGGTTCTATACGGGAATGTATTTATAAGGTGCTAGGGTTGCAGCAGCCGTGTGAGTTTTTTTTTTAGCTTTTGTTCTTCTGTGATATGTTTGTATTTTCTCTCCCAGACCTTCCTCCCTTTGTAACCTCCAATTAATAGTGAAAGTGTGTGATCCCGTGGACGTAGACATAACTTGCCAAACCACGTAAACCTTGTGTCTATGCGTGGATTGTCTCTTTCTCTCTTCTGCATTTTTTATTTCGTGCTTGTGTGATCGTGGTTGATCTTGGGCGGGATTAGTGACCGCGTTCTAATCCCAAACAAAAAATAGCTCAACCCATTTGTTCTGCAAAGGAAAATTAGTCATTACATGTAATATATGTATAGATATAAACCATTTTGGCCATTTTTATATGGGAATTTTGGAACCCTATACATTTTTCATTTTAAATATATTTTTTATTGAACTGCTAAACTTACACACCCATTACACCAGCACCTTATTCCTAGGAAAAATTAAACTCCTAATCTCTCATTTTAAGGAAAACACATATACCATTGGGTCAAAGGCCACTTGGTTTTTTAATTTTAAATATTAATCCTTACTTACCAAATTATTTGAATTTTGAGCATTCAATTTTCATATTTACTAATATATTGTTAAATATCCATCCAACATTACCCTCTCACCAATATAAGTTAGTACTTTTTTGGATATCGCAATTTAAAATCGTCATGAAAACCTGACTTACGGACTCCATGAGCATGTCAACCAATGCCTAGCCATTATTAATGACAACCCTAGAATCTCTGGATGCTTCCATCCTAATGTTGGGATTTTTGGAGTGGTTTTTGGCTCTGGGAAAAAGCCTTTCGTAACTGTCAACATTGAGGACGTCTTTCCCGTCGTTGGCCGATTTCATCCACAAAGGTTCATTGTTCTACAAGAGCCATATGAACAAATCCATTGTGTTGCCGACGACATCCGCCCTGAGGGATTTGTCCATGTTCGTGAGGCTTATCGCATGGAATGGCAGGTTTAGAGCAACCGACAAGAAACCCGGCAGAAGACCAAGATCAAGCGAAGGACCACCCATGCTGTGGCCACCGAAAGTTTCCCTCGATAGATCCAACGATGATATTTAGATTGGCTGTACCGGAGGGAGTTGTGAGATTGGCCTCCTTATGTACTTGGTGGCAATGCTAGAAACTCTGTCAAGCTGCCAAAAAAGAACCCAAAAAAAAGGAAAAGAAAAAAAAGACAACCATCTAAAGGCTGAACCATTGATTTGAATCTCAGCTTGTTTGTAGCGAACCAGGTGATACGTAGCAGAAATTTGGAGGAGCGAGTCGGATACGCTCCGATATATCGGTGAGAATGATTTTTGCCCAAGACTCGGCCGGTTTGCGATACAAATCAGTTCGTAACAGATATTTTGCAGATTCATATGCAAATCGGACCGATTCGTCTAAAATGGGACTGGTTCGATATATATACCTCATGCTTTTTTCATCTTTCTACATATTTGATTTAGATTTTGTGAAACCTTTGCTCCGAACCTAGATCTAGTTGCTTGAACATCTAACCTTCATTTGTGTTGCATTTCGGATCTGATCAAGCTTCATCCAGATCTAGTTCGTTCAATTTCATCCTATGTCTGGTGATGGCGACGAGCTTCATCCCATGCCCGACAGCGACGAGCTTCATCGCATGTCCGACAGCGACAAGCTTCATCCAGATTGGTTGTTGTTGTGTTTATGCCGCGAATCTGGTCGTTGTGGTGCTAGTTAGACTTCGGCGCAGCTTCACATTCACGCAGCATAGACTAACTCTCTGTTTCTTGCCGAGGCACTATTTTTTGTTGACAAGGGCTCTGATTGTTTTTGTTAACAACTTGGAATAGGCAGCTTGGAAGGAAAAGGAACGTTCAATTGGAATTGGAATGAATTAATAATTGTGTTTAATTATGTTTTTGTTTAATTATGTTTTAAATTTTTTAAACAAAGACTGATGTTACATTTTTTGAATGTTGTGTTTAATTGTGTATTATTTTTTATTTTATATTGAATTAAATTTATTAATTTGGCTCACAAATCATATTTATTAATTTGGCTCACAAATCATATTTATTAATTAATACAAAAATTATTGATTAATTTAGTATTGATTCACTTTTTTATATTTTTTATGTTTGTTTTTTTGGATGGTCGTGGACATTGGTCAAAGAAATACCCATTTCATTTTGGGGAGGGCGTCGCAACGACTAGAAAGTAGGAGATGTAGGCATGAATCTAGAGAGAGAGAGAGGGGGAGATTTGTAAGAAAATGAATGAAATTTTGGAAGAGTTGGGGGTGTAATTAAGAGGATTCGCGTTGTTTTTGAAAAGATCAGTAGAAGATTGAATCCCAATAATCTACATATACTAATGTTTATGTATACTTGTCGTAACTCACATATTTAAAGCCATTTTTGTATGATTACACAAAGACAGATGGAGGAAAAGATGGGAAGGTGTGAAACCCCGACCCGTTTTATTTTAAGAGATGATTAAGTGTTGATGGGAGTAAGAATTAAAACTTGAGCTCGATGATGTTTTGAGCTTGGGTATGCATGAAAGGTATGTTAGAGGAAAAATATGTGAAAAATGTGTGAAGAAAAGTGACATATCTTGACTAACATGGCCATAACGTTTTGTACAAAATGAATTTTGGTATGAGGTTTGAACCATTGGAAAGTATACTTCTGGGGCTTCAGTTTGAGCATACGAACGACCCTATTTGGAGTTCGGATAAAGGAGATATGCTTGTTTAAAATCGAACCAAAAGTGCAGTCACAGCCGAGACTGATCAAGCGTTCCTGAGACCGATCGAGCAGTCTGTGACAGGAAGAAGTTATAAATGTCGGTTTTTGGGCTGGCTTTGTTATTTTCTCTCCTTTCCTCTCCCTCTAAAAGCTTAAGAGTGAGGGAGGGTTTAGTTTTGGAGGTCCATGAGAGTTTTCATGTTCGTTGGGGGTGAAGATCTTGTCGTTTCCTTGCGCGAGCGGTCGTTGGAGAGCATGGATATAGGTTGGAAGCTCCTTTGAAGTTGCATGTGTTGGGCTTTAGCGACTTGGAGCTCACGTCGGGCTTGTTTGTTGATGGAGGATCATCTTTGAGGTAGGATCTAGACTTACTCTTGTGGTATGACTTTGATTTGTGTTGATTGCTTTCAATAGAGAAAACCCTAGTATGTTGTATGTATAAAACTAAGACTTGAGTATGGATATTTGGAGAAGGCTATGCTGTATAAATCTTATGTTGGGTATTTGGGAAATATTATTCTTGGAAACGAATAAAAATCGGGATGATGGAGTTTGTTACGTTAATGAAATTTACTAAGGATGGAAGGATTTGAATTATTAATTGAAAATTGTAATTGGATACAACATGGACTAATGTTGGTAATTTCACTAAATATAAGATTTAAGAGTTATTTGAGAGATTTGGGTATAAAAAACCTTGATTCTTTTTAAGAATTTATTGTACAAAAAGGATTTTCGGTTGGTTATTTTGCTTCTCTTAAACTTTGATGCCCCGAGGGAGAATTTAGCATGATTTACTCCTCTCTTTTAAAGTAAACTCTTGGCCCAAAGCATATTAAAAGATGAGAAAATACTTTTTAAGTATCAAAAACCAAATTTTTGTCTTGAAAAAAAATCAGGAGCACGACCGATCGATATACTGCTCGAGCGGTCTATCGAGCTGTCTTTTGGCACTCTCGGTTCTTTGGTGCAGGTGAGAGATCGCTCGAGTGGTCTGGGCCTAATTTTACTAAAATACTTTTTTACATTGATTAAACCCTCGGTTGGGGCCCCTTTGAAACATTTTAAACTTGTTGCTTCTTGAAAAAGAAAAAGAATAATAATAATGATAATAATAAACTAGACTCTGGCGAGTTTGGGAATGAAGTGGGCTAGTTGTGGTGAGGCATGGGTGGAAAGACTATGGATTTTAAATTTGTTTGTATATATCTAAGATGGGTGCTTCCTTTTTAAATGAGATGCTTACTAATGAATTTAATCTTGTGTTGAGGCGTGATGACATTGCTTAATAATATGAAAATTTATGAGGATTTGCATGTTGAAGTAATGATGCATGATGCATGAGATATGAAAGACATTGTGAAATATTTGAACGAAATGTGATTTTACAATGAAGAACAAATTGTGAAATGTGAACCAACATGTGAAAATTTGAAATGTGGAATGTGCATAATGAGGGGCTGCGGTTCTGCGGTGAAAGCCCACGAAGGTTCTTACATAATGAGGGGCTACGGTCATGCGGTGAAAGCCCGCGAAATTTTATATATTCAAAGATTAAATGTGAAAACTAAACACTTGATTTCAATGAACCGTATGGGTTGATGTGAATTAAGTTAGCCTGGCGGGCCCACGGTGAAAGATCGAAAACTTGCGCAAGATGGGGACCACATGCCCACGGGTTACCCCCGAAATATGGTATTGTGTCGGGGTGAGTTATAGAGCTATCTATTACCCAATGGCTTCGCGTAGCCTATTGGGGGAATATGGAGAAATTTTTATAAGCTACGCCCGACGCCAGTTCATTGTTATGATACGATTTTGTGATAAGGGTAATGAAAATGTGATTTGGTTTATGTAGAAAAAAAAAGGGTGATGAGGATAAATGTGAAAGAAATGAATGTTTGAAAAAAAAGGTTTAGTGAATGAATAACTTGGCGTGCGTGGAAATAAATAATGGATTTATAGAACTTGTATTATTATTCCGGTTGCACCCATCACACCTCACAAATCATGCTTAGCATAGAGTTAGTCTTTATCCTATGAGCTTCGGCCCATGCATATATATAAAATGATTTTAGGTTTCGAAGATCCAGGACGATACCAGGGCAGAGGATGCATGTTGGGAAAAGCTAGAGGAAAGATTTGTTTCACAACATTTGAGTTATGTTCGTATGTAAAGTAAAGTGGATGAATGTAATTAATATGAGAACTTAAAGTTGAATACATAATGCCATCTATTTTTGCGTGGTTTTGTAAAGTTGGAATCGTTTACGATTGCTTAAAGTAAATAAAATATTGTTATTAAGAAAGTCATTGTTGGTAACTTTTATGTGGGCCAATTTGGGTTGTATTCATGGGTTCCCTGGGTTCAGGGCGTTACAAATGATATCAGAGCTCTAGGTTCGAATACCTAGGAGCTGTGGGAATAACGATGACCTATAGGTGTGACTTGTTTGATGAGATTAGGCACCACTACACAGCATGAATTGTGTGCTTGCATGGGTTTGTGATTGAATTATTTGCGCATGTTATGTGTTTATATGAGCATGGATGTTGAGTCTTAGGGTGATGTGGCATGCCAATTGGCATCCGATCAACTACTTTGGGGGTTCAAAATAGAAACGCACTTGGTCGACGTTCTTTATATGAGAAATCTGAATTAGTTGCCTGGATTGTCGCGTTACTCTGAGACTTTTGCTCGATTTGTGAATGTGTGTTGATGTGATGTGGTTTGGTGGCGAATAGGGTGTGGCTTTGTCTTAGACGGTTAAGTTAAGTTTAACCTTGTTGGAGTTGTGATAGGCTTGTTATAAGAGTTATGCCCATGGGGATAAGACGAGTGTGATGCGAATGGTGATGTGCGATTTGAGAGTGTGACCCGGTGGACAGTGATTGTGAAGGGTGTAAGATTATAAGATGAGTATTGATTATTTAGTGTATGTTGTGTCTCTGTGAATTGGGATGGCTGTGGTAGTTACCTGTTGTGTGTCGTGCCACTATTAGCTTGATGAATGAGCATGGTAGGGCGTTTAAAACCGTTTGAAGGTTGTTTGTTGTGGTTGGATATGAAGTGAGTTTTTGGGTGTGGTGAGGATTATGTACGTCATGAGTCGTGCTATGTCTTGAGTTGTACTATGTCATGAGCTGTGTGTCTCGAGATTGGGTATGGACGGGAGCATAGTAGACGGGAGCGTAATAATCCCCAGCCTAAGGTGTGTTAAAACTTTAAGCTTAGACTGTGTTTGAGGTGTCCCTTACCCTGTGAGATGTTGTTAGTAGCTATTATGATGTCTGATAGTTTTGAAAGCCTATGGATGACCTATGAGTTTCTTTTAAGGCGTATTATTAAGTAACATCTTTTGATAGGAGTTGGGAGTTGTGCGATGATGAGTAAGTGGGTTGAAGATGTTATTGAGGGGTAGATTCTCGAGTGATATACCTGTATGAATGGTGAGATGTATATAGGTGGTAGATGGGATGTGGTGAATGATGATTCAAGGTTGTTTATGAAGTTTTGTGGAGTAGAATTTTGAGGCCTGAGTTGTTGTTCTCTAGATAAGAAGTCTATGTTGGACACATGGTGTAAGGTAAGAATGTGAGTGTGAGTATGTGAGATTTAAAGGGCATGTGATAGATATTGCCAGTGTGGTTGACTCGATCATCTTAAGATGACATGCGGATGGGCAGCGGCCCCTTAAGAGAATGATGGTTGTGGTCGGTATTTAGCTTAAAATCTCGAAATGGTGTTGTGTTACCCTTAGAGGGTGAGCGATAGGATGGTGCCTGTGGTCTAGAATTGATAAGCGAGGCTTGTTTGGTTCGTGTGGCATGTGATTACTTTCATATTCAGATTGTTATGTGTCGATGGTACTAGTAAAGTGGCATAAGAGACACGTGTTACCGGTTAGACATTTTGTGTTTCGATGGGTATACCAGAGTTGTAAGCTCGAGACTATGACGCGGTTTTGTCTACTCGTTTGATTGTTACCTAACTTCTTGGATTTGAGTTAGTGTGACGTGACTCGTAAGGAGATGTTCTAAAGGGATGTGAGTATGTATAGCTTTGTGTATTGATGGATAGATGGTGAGAGATTTTATGGATACGTGAGATGCGTCACTAGGATATGGAGCGACCAATAATTAGAATGTTTGAGTGAAGATCCAAGTATGAGGATCTGATGTGATGAGGAATATACTCATTATGTATGGTAATTCTAAGTGGTAGTGACATGGAGTGAGAACCTAATGATGACTCGTGATTTCCCAAGATGGGGATATGTTTTATGGTTGATTGACCAGTGTGATTATTATTCTTGATAGGAATAAAGCATTGGAATCGTAGGAGAGTGGGTCTGTTTACCCGTGGTTTCTTCGAGAGTCCGTTTGCTTTTCCTTGTGAACCCGAGCATTTGGGTAATGTTTTTGGAAATGTAATTTCATTTGTGCGAGATGTTAATAACTTTGACTCTCATTGAGAGAGAAAGATCCTAAGGGAGTTCAATGATTGAGTTATTTGTGTGGTAAAATTCTTAAGTATTAGTTATGTGGGATTCCCACGAGAATGCAAGTCCTTGGTTTAGTAGTTATCCTTGTGGTAAGGAGATTGTGATTGGGTACCGTGCTAGGTGCATAAGGTTTAAAGGGAACGTAGAAAGGTTTGATAGTGTGGTTAACCTAGTGCCGAGATGGTGTATCTCGAATGTGATATGTTTGGAGGTCAATTGTGATTCTACCTTAGGTTCAAAGGTAGGTATGTTGTTTGCCTAGGAGAACGAATGTGGAGTAATGAGCTACATCAGTGTATCATGTGGTTAGAATGGCCTAGGATGATGGGCGAGAAAACATTGGATGAGATGTTTACCACAAATATGTGCCTGGGAAGCAGAAGTGTAGGAGGTAATTGCATGGTCATGGGAGTTACTCATAATTTTGGATAAAAGGTCTCAAGATTGGGTTTCCTTTGTTGGTGTTGTGAGCTTTCATGTAAGTTGTTGGACAATAAAGCCTTGACACGATGAGAATGTTGGCATTGTGTCTTCATAAGTATTTGGTGACGAGTTTGTAGTCCAAATGGATAAGTTGAGCGAGGTATGAAATTTGATGAAGTTCGCGTGTATGCGAATGAGGTCTGAAAGTACGTTGAGGTTGGGTCATGGTTTCTGATTGACCCTTTCTTTTTAGCAAGAAGATATGATTGTCTTACGGACAGTGGTAAGGTGCGGATTGCTCCACCTTAGTTAGGTGTAAAGGTCGGGACCGTTGGTCGATTCTTAGTCTGATTGTTTCAGGAGATAAGGGTCTTCGTGGATTACTATGCATACAGTGATCCATGAGTTACGCCTAGAGAATGGTTACTACCGGAATTAGATGGTCTGAGAGATGAGTTCCTCGTAGATTTTTAGGATGGAGTTTGTTTACTCCCCTGTGTAAGTGTGTGGGGTTGTGTTCCCTGTGAGATGGGGCTGGTAGATTAGGAATGTTTGTCCTTACTGACAAGAGGGTTAGTATTGAGGCGTAGAGTCTTTTTCTGTAGTGATTAACGGAGGATTATTAACCGTTGTATGTAGTTTTTGCTTGGTGGTGTAGTGTATGGTTGCACCTTTAGTTTTTAGTGGAATGGAAAGTTTATTGGAACCTTGTGGCAGGGGTATTCACGTGACAGATTTTGATGAACTTTTGTGAGTTTAAGTTTATGTTTGTTTAGAGCTTGAACTACTCAAAATCTTTAGAGTCGAGGAATGGTTGTAGACTGTGGTGAGTATTGTATCTTGGACGTAACCGTGTGTTCAGATTATAGCCCCGAGGGTTTGGTAAGAGGTAAGTCAGGAAGGAGTCAATGTTTGAGAAGCCTTAGTTGTTAGAGCCTGTGGCAACTGGCGTGACAACTTGGTTTGGTTTAGGGACATAGTGGCCGTGATGAGCGCTAAATAAGAAGAAGTTACTAAGTGTAAGAGGTAGGTTTCGATTGGCTACCTGATGAATAAGACCTGGGCTTAAGTACCTATTATGGAGTCTTGTCTTGGATAATGGGGTGGAATTGTGGTTAACGATAGAGAATGGAATAGAGGACAAAGGTTTAGAGGAAGAACGTTCATATGTATTCCAGGTGGATTAAGCGAGTTTTTCTTCGAAAAATGAACGTTTGTGCAGTTGATCACGAATGTGCGTCTTGTCAGCTTTAGAGATGGCATAGTTAGTACAACCAGGATAATAATGTGGTACCAAGATGGATGGTCGTCAATTGATTCTCAGAACTTGAGTAAGGTTTGTGTGTGAAACTTATGAGGTGGTGCTGGGCTTGAGATTTAGTGCTAAATTTTGAGAACGAAATTCCTTTAAGGGGGGAAGAGTTGTGAGACCCCGACCCGTTTTATTTTAAGAGATGATTAAGTGTTGATGGGAGTAAGAATTAAAACTTGAGCTTTATGATTTTTTGAGCTTGGGTATACCTGAAAGGTATGTTAGAGGAAAAATATGAGGTTCTAATGGATGTTTAGACAAAAATATGTCAAAAATGTGTGAAGAAAAGTGACATACCTTGACTAATTTGGCAATAACGTTTTAACCATTGGCAAGTAGACTTCCGGGGCTTCAGTTTTAGCACAAGAACAACCCTATTTGGAGTTCGGATGAAGGAGATATGCTTGTCTATAAACTTATTAGTTTATAGTAAATTTACTTGTGAGACCCTAACCCGTTTTTTTTTCGGTGTTTTTCGACGTGCGATTCGTATTTTCGTTACGGCATGTTCATACGTGTTTTTATGCATAATCGGGTTTAGATATGCATATAGGGTTGGTTCTCGGGGTCGTTGGGTGTTGTGGTGTGGGTTAAAAAGAAAAGATATTTTTGTGCTCTATAAATATTAGGCGTTAGATATTTTCAACACTTCTCAGCTAAGTTTTTCTATTTTCTCTCTGCCTTCTCTCTAACTTCTTGGGGGGGCCGGGGCTCGATTTTTGACGATCTAACAGCTAATCCTTGCTATTTGCATTGAGGGCTACGCATTCATTCGGACGAAATTTCATTCCGGTGAAGTTTGATTTTGCACATGGTTTGAGGCGTCAAGTTTTTAACTCAACAAGGTAGGATCCTAGACTCTAATGTCTTATAAGGGTGCTGCAAGTAATTGTATGTGCTTTTACCATTTTAAAATGGATAAAAATTGGATTATGTTTCAAACGTTGGTTTTGGTGTTCAAATTCATTTTCATCGATTTCGGTTGTATGAAATCTGGTTTCGAGTGTTTCTTTCGAGGTTTTGGTGGAAGTCTTGGGCTTTTGTGTGTCCGAGGGTGTTGGATGGGAGTCTTGAAACTTTGTTTTGGGTTCGAGTGGACAGAACCAGTAGCTTGGAGTCAGTTTTTACCTGGGGTCCGTCAACTCAACTAGGGGGTTCAATCGACTTGATCGAGGTTTTGTGGGTTCAGTCGACTGGATCGAGCGGGTAAGTTGACTGACCCGTGTTTTTGGGAGAATTTTTTGAAATTCTAGTAGCTTGTTTGGGTCGACTGGATGGGGTCCTGTCGACTGGGATCCTGTGTTGAGCGTTTGGTGTTTTGATGGTTGTGTGGTAGCCTCTTAGTCGATTGGGTTACGGGGCTCAATCGGCTGCTCTCCTCTAGTGATTTTTTCGTTGATTGGATTTTGGGGTTCTGTCGATTGGATCCATGAAGAGGGGTGTGGGTCGTTTCTGGTTGAGGTTGGTCGTGTTATGGCCGTGGGGGTCGTGTGGTGACCTCAAGATTTGCTTGGGTTTGGTTATCACCCTTGCAGTTGACGTGCATGGTTAGATGCAGGGTGCTGGTGCATGGTTATGTGCGTGGTAGTTTGGGCGTCATTGGGTGCGGGATGTCTGGGTCCGTTGTTCGGTTGAAAGGTTTTGGTGAGAACCGTTTTGTGGGAGGTTTGGTGTTGGCCTCTGGGTTAGGTTTTGGCTTTCTGTATCCTTGGTTGTCCCGGTGGTTGAACGGGTCGTTCGGGTGAGCGAATTATGGGTGTGTGGCAAGTGATATCGTGAAGGGTTGTGTGGTGTCGTTATGTGGAATGTCGTGGTTATACGTGCTTTTGTGCTTATAGAACTATGGTTTGTTTTATTCTTGTATATTTTGGACGGATATGTGGCCTTTTCTGGTTTAGATGCACTTAAAGCTTTAGTTTTATATAGGCATGTGTTGGTTTGGTTTTATCCCGTGGTATGCGGTATTATGCCGTGGTATGCGGTTTTACCCCGTGGCATACAGTTTTATCCCGTGGATGTGTGTTTGAGCATGGGTCTTTATCTATGTGATAGAATTGTTATTAAGACTTGTGAGAGTCGATTTTGTGTTGCATATGGGGCTCGTGGGAGTCGAGGCTCGTAGGAGCCTATCTTTGCTGGTGAAGCATTGTATTGTATCTATATATCAAATTATTTTCTAAGCTCTGATGAGTCATGATACCAAACTGTTTTCAAAAAAAAAATATTTTCCTTCAGGCTCTTGGAAGTCCTCGTATAAAACCGTTTTCGAAATGTTTTCATATGACCCTCATATAAGTTAAGATATAAAAACTATTTTCCTTGCGGCTCTTGTGAGTCGTTATCCAAATCTGTTTGTAAAATATTTTTCTCTAGAACTCGTATGAGTTCGGATTTAAAACCTTCTTTAAAACCTTATTTATGGCTCGTGTGAGTCAAAAATTGTAACCTCATTTTTTGAGCATGTTTTGTTTTATTACATGTTTTTCTAGTTTCTGCTGAGCTATGGCTCACGGTGTGAGATTTCAAATGATTTTCAGATACTGGTCACGCTAGTTAACTCGGGGTGGCTGGAGAGGCGAAAGACCTACAGTCTTTTTTTTTTGTTCTTTTGATCATGTATTCCGATGTGGGAACCGTGTTCTGTAAGCCTTTTTGGCGGATATATTAAATGCATGTATGCTTTAATTTGTGAGTAAACGTCGGGCTGGGTGTTTGTATGGTTATTTATCAGTGTTTCACGTGACCCGAAGTTTGGGGAGTGATAGAATGGTATCAAAGTTTTGGGTTCGTATACCTAAGAGCCATGGGAAGGGGGTGCATCACCGTGTGAGGTTGATTGCGTGTGCTTGGTTGCACGTGTTTAAATGCTTTGATAACATGAACATATTAGCATGTTAAGCATGAGAATGTTGTGTACATATGAGTATGGGGGTTGAATCTTAGAATTGATTAGTCTTGTCGTTAGGCATTTGATAAACAAACTTGAGAGCCAAGTTAGAAACGTGTTTAGCTGACGTGATTTCTAGCAGGATATCTAAGTAGGTTATCCAAATTGATGTGTCATTCTTGTCGGTTTTCCTTGGTATGTGGGGTGTGTTTAGCCTGAACCTTTGTGACTACGTGTTTGCATGCTTATGTGGTTAATGCTTATGTTTATGCTACGTCATGAATCGTATGTTATGTGTTTCTTTCATGTAGACGTGATGTCTGCGCGAAGAGGACGAGGCCGTTGTCACGTCCCAAAATCCAGGGTCAAGTGAAAATTCACCAAACACCGGTTTTAATAAAATAGAGTTTTATTTCATTAAAACCACCTGTCGAAATCAAAACCCAGAATATACATCTCTCATAAGTAAAGACATACAATGCCATGATGCATACAATATATCGCCTTATGGCGTATAAAACCAAAAGGCGTACAACACTAGCCTCAACAGGCGTCACATGTGTAAGTACATGTCTCAAAAAGAGAAAACTATAACAAATTTTCCATCACCTCTGCAACTAGGTCATCTCATCATGCTCACCTGAAAAGGTTTTACAGCAAAATACCACACCGTGAGCCGAAGGCCAATAAAAGATAGATAATAAAACTATAAAGCAGGCTATGCAATTACACACACACGGGCTCAACCACAGGAGCCAAAAAGGTTTTCCTTTTAAAACCACACGTTTTTCATCAGACTATCACGAGTCTCGAAAAGGTTTTATCTCATAAGACCCACATTTTTCATCCTTCAAACTATGCATATCATCCTAACAGATATCATGCCACAGTTAAGAGAAAGCTGTAAATAAATAGAAGGCTCCACTCGGGCCACACAGCCGAGGAGAAAAGATGTAAATGAAATCCTATGTACTAACAAATGTAACAACTATAGACTCTTGTCCATTACCCTAGTCCTAAACCACTTAAGGCCTGCTAGGTAATGACAAGCTCTATACGGAGTTACAACGACAACGCCATTTATGGAGGCAACCGACTTCTTTAGGGATTTCCATGACCGATGGGAAAGTACCCAAACCACGCACTTTTTTCTTTACGATTTTCCACGACCAATGGACGAAACATAACCAAACCACATTTACGGGGATTAACCTGAGGGACCGTAGCGAACCCACTCTGCGCACGTTTTTGGACTTACACCAAGGAGCAATAGAAGCCCAACTCGAATCACACTCTGTCACGGTACATCTATGGATAACATTTAAAAACCCACCGTAGCTCAACTATAAAACCCATAAAATAGTTTAAAAGGTGAGACTCAACCCCGCGAGTTAGCTCCAAACCTCCAAAAAGATGTTTTTCACCCGATTTCACAAAACACCTTGTTTTCAAACCTCCTTTTGAAAACTACGAATATCACGTACCCGAAACATGCATACAACCAAGAAAAGGCATAAAAATCCACTTTTACCCAAAAACCACGATTTGAGACATGTAAACAACATTTCATGCATTTCTAAACGGAGAAAGCAAGTATAACCGCATATAACACCCTCATAACAGTAGTAGGTCTAGAATCCTTCCTCAGAGAGTCAAGAACTCGACGTCTCAAAATTGAACGGCGTCAGAACTAGAATCCGATCGGATGGATGCGAAGCCTTAGGCCCCGATAGCAAGGATCCACAAAGGAATCAACAGCAAACCAGGCCCGGGGCCCTCAAAGCTAGAGAGAAGGAGGAGAAAATAGAAACTTAGGTCTTAAGAAAGCCTTTTCAACCACTCCAGCCCCTGGAAACTCTTATAAGCGCGCATCGAAAAAGCTATTCAGTCGACTGAAGAGAGCACTTTAGTCGACTGAAGCTCCTATAAAAACGTGCACCACCATAGTTAAGTCGATCGAACTCCCAAAACCAGTCCAGTCAACCGAACTAACCCCCTCAGTCGACCGAACTAACCCCCTCAGTCGACTGAACCCACGAGCAGAAGCCTACTGGTTTCTGTTATGGTTTCAAGGCTAAAAAACCAACCTAACCCACCTAACCAAGGTCTAGGAAAGCATAAAACACATATACACATGCTTTTCTATAACTTTAAAGTATAAACCACGCATCGATGCTATCATACACTGGAATAAAAGCATCACGTATATGAACTCAAAATTACAAGGTTCAAGGTCTCACATGCGTTGTTATGTGGAACGTCATGGTCATACGTGCTTTTGTGCTTATAGAACTAAAGTTAGTTGTATTCTCGCATATTGTGGACAGATATGTGGCCTTATGTGGTTTAGATGCACTTAAAGCTCTAGTTTTATATAGCCATGTGTTGGGTTGATTTTATTTTGGGGTATGTGGTATTATCCTGTAGTATGCGGTGTTATCCCGTGGTATGCAGTTTTAGCCCGTGGTATACAGTTTTATCCCGTGGATGTGTGTTTGAGCATGGGTCATTATCTATGTGATAGAACTGTTATTAAGGCTTGTGAGAGTCAGTTTTGTGTTGCGTATGGGGCTCAAGGGAGTCGTGGCTCGTAGGAGTCCATCAGTTCTACTGAAGCATTGTATTGTACCTATATATCAAATTATTTTCGAGGCTTTGATGAGTTATCATACAAACAATTTTCAAAAAAAAAATGATTTTCCTTAAGGCTCTTGGAAGTCCTCGTATAAAACTGTTTTTGAAATGTTTTCATCTGAGACTCGTATGAGTTAAGATATAAAAACTATTTTCCTTGGGGCTCCTATGAGTCGTTATCCAAAAGTATTTTTAAAATATTTTCCTTTCAAACTCGTATGAGTTCGGATTCAAAACCATCTTTAAAACCGTTTTTATGGTTTGTGTGAGTCGAAAACTGTACCTCATTTTTCGAGCATATTTTGTTTATATTACATGTTTATCTAGTTTTTGCTGAGTTTTGACTCACGGTATGGGATTTGAAATGTTTTTCAGGTACCAGTCACGCTGGTTAACTCGGGGTGGCTGGAGAGGCGAAAGACCTGCAGTCTTTTTTTTTTGTTGTTCTTTTGATCATGTATGTTATAACATGTCTTTTGGTGTTGGAACCGTGTTCTGTAAGACTCTTTGGTGGATCTATTAATTGCATGTATACTTTAATTTGTGAGTAAACATCGGGTTGGGTGTTTGTACGGTTGTTTGTGGGAGTTTCACATGACTCGGAGTTTGGGGCGTGACAGAATTGTATTTGAGCTTTGGGTTCAAATACTTAAGTGCTGTGGGAAGGGGGTGCATCACCGTGTGAGGTTGATTGCGTGTGCTTGGTTGCATGTGTTTAAATGCTTTAATAACATTAACGTGTTAGCATGTTAAGCATGAGAATATTGTGTATATATGAGCCTGGGAGTTGAACCTTAAGGTTGATTAGTCTTGCCTTTAGGCGTTTGGATAAACAAAATTGGGAGCCAAGTTAGAAATGCATTTAGCTTACGTGATTTCTAGCAAGGAATCTAAGTAAGTAATCCAAATTGACGCGTCATTCTTGTCGGTTCTTCTCGGTATATATGTGGGGTTTGTCACTTGCATCTTAACATATTGGGGTCCATCTGTGCAAATCGTTGTTGTGATGGGCTGTATTGAGATTGTCTTTCTTGATTCTAAGTCTAGGGTGTCCCTGGTTGTCATTTTCAAAAATGTTTTGGGATGAATTCCCCTTGTGCACCCTGGGCATGTCCCCAATGTTACAAAATTATTTATCATGAATATTGGTAGGCACCATGGGTTCGTCACTAGCACTTTGATTTTGTTGTCTCTTTGATTATGTAGCTCTTTGAGTTATGGTTATATTATGAAAGTGGTGTTGACACAGGTAAATTGGATAATTCGGAGAAGAGCCTAATTCAGTGGACCTAATCCTACTACGGTGGTAATTTTAGAGAAGCGCGCAATTATGGAAGACCTAAACCCCATTACCGCGATGTTTAGACGGGTAACTTTGGATAAGATCCCAATCATGGAGGTCTTAAATCCCTCATCTTTGTACTTTGTATAATGTGAAGTGTCTCTTGAATTTTTTTTATTATCTTTTAGACTTTGGATTGACACCAGCGAAGGCATCACGAGTCTTACGGTGGGACAAATCGCATATTATATGTCTAATATGATTGATTGATTGATTATTGAATTTGTTATCCTGGAGTATGGTGCGGACCCCACGACATTGCCATTAAGTAAAACAGCTAAGGCTTAAAGCCAAGGCGTGCGTTTACTATTCGCAACAAGGTGCGACGATGGCTTTAGTGATCAAATACCCGTGAAAGTCTACTCATGTGATGTTGGGTTAGGCATCTGCATTTCATACACGGCATCTCATATGCATATGTTTATTAACTTATCTTCTATCCTGTCATAAATTTGTCTTTCTCCTTAACTATAAATTGTACTAGGTGTTATATGGTATGTGTTGTCGTGAATTTTGTGCCGTGAGATTAGTTAGAAGGTTAGAGTGTTTTACTTCTAGGCCTTGGCTCATGGCATTCATGTCACAGGTGAGGAGTTCTTGGACGAACTCATCCCCGGGGGAGAAGAAGAGTTGGAAGAACAGGGTGAGTTCCAAGAGCACATGGATCTCATTGATGCATTCTAAGGAGTCGAGACCTCTACTGTTGTTTTAATATTCATTTTTTCCCATCCTTTGTGTAATTTTTGAAATTTCTTAGTGAAACTATAATAGATAAGTACTTTTGAATGGTTCAGAACACTTTTATGATGTAATAACTAATGTATATAAATATGATTAAATGGCTAGAATATCCCTTTATTTATATTTATATATGTCCCAACGTGCCCGGAGGACAGGACGTCACACTTACAGATCGAGAGTACGATGAAGCGGGAGTCAACAATGAAAGATGAGATGGATTCCCTGCTGACAAACCAGACATGGGAGCTGACTAGATTGCCAGTTGGAAAGAAGGCTTTACACAACAAGTGGGTATACGGAGTGAAAGAAGAACATGACGACAGCAAGCGCTACAAGGCAAGGTTAGTTGTCAATGGATTTCAGCAGAAGGAAGGAGTTGACTTCACTGAAATCTTCTCTCTGGTTGTGAAGTTGACAACGATCAGAACAGTACTAAAAATTATAGTTGCAGAGGATCTATTTTTGGAGCAGTTGGCTGTCAAGACTGCGTTTCTTCATGGTGAGTTGGAAGAAGACATATACATCTGCCAGCCCGAAGGATTTAAAGTGAAAGGAAAGGAAGACATGGTCTTCAAATTAAAGAAGAGCTTGTGTGGTCTAAAACAAGCTCTAAGGCAGTGGTACAAGAAGTTCGATAGCTTCATACAGAGTATGAGGTTTACTAGGCTGAAGGCAGATCATTACTGTTATGTCAAGAGTTTTGACAGCTCATATATCATTCTACTGTTGTACATAGATGAAATGCTCGTTGTCGGGCCGTGCATCAAGGAGATTAATAAGCTGAAGAAGTAGATGTCAAAGCAATTTGCCATGAAGGATTTAGGAGCTTCTAAGCAAATTCTTGGGATGAGAATAGTCAGAGACAGAGACGCAGGGACCGTGAAACTATCTCAAGCAGAATATGTGAAGAAGGTGCTGAGCAGGTTCAACATGGATGGCGCAAAACTTGTTAGTACACCCTCAGCTAGCCATTTTAGGCTAACTAAGGATCAGTCTGCAAGGACAGAGCAGGAGAAGGAGCACATGGGCAAGGTTCCTTATGCATCAGCTATTGGTAGCCTGATGTATGCTATGGTTTGTACCAGAATAGATATCACACATGCAGTGGGAGTAGTCAGCAAATACATGAGCAATCTAGGGAAGTAGCATTGGGATGCTATCAAATGGACTCTAAGATATTTGAAGGGGACTACATAGACGTCTTTGTGTTTTATGAGGACAAAATTGAAATTGCAAGGCTACATGGCTGCAGACTTAGCAGGCAATGTTAATAGTAGGAAGAGCACCACTGAGTTTGTCCACACTTTGGGGGGCACAGCAGTGAGCTGAGCTTTGAAGTTGTAGAAGATTGTGGCACTCTCTACTACAGAAGTGGAGTAAGTTGCTGTGACAGAGGCTAAAAAGGAGATGGTTTGGTTACAGGGTCTCTTGGATGAGTTGGGTACGAAGGTTGACTAAGGGACGCTCTACAGTGATATCGAGAGTGCTATCTTTCTTGCTAAAAACCCAGCATTCCACTCCAGGACGAAGCACATATAGTTGCGTATCATTTCATTCGCTCGTTACTAGACAGCAGTCAGTTAAATCTTGAGAAGATTATCGGGGCTAAAAATCCAACTTATATGTTGAGAAAAGGTGTCAACATTAACTAATTGAAGTTCTGCTCTGCTTCAGTTGGTCTTCAGGGATAGAAGACAGGAGGTTGGGTCACACAGGTTTGAGTATTCTTTTCGGTGGTTTCAAGGTGTTGATGAGGTTGTTGGGATTTCTCAAGGCTTGGAGTGGTTTTACTTCCAATTGGAGAATTATTGAGATTGGTGAAGAAAAACCCATTTACTGGTGGGACCGATCGATTGGTCATGACTGCAGGCAAGAAATCGAGGCTACCTTGAGACTGATCAATCCATCTTTTAGACCGATCGATCGGTCTATGTGGGAATGTATTTATAAGCTGCTAGGGTTGCAATAGCCGTGTAAGGTTTTTTTTTTCTTTTAGCTTTTGTTCTTTTGTGATACGTCTGTATTTTCTCTCCCAGACTTTCCTCCCTTTGTAACCTCCAATCAATAGTGAAAGTGTGTGATCCCGTAGACGTAGACATAACTTGCCGAACCACGTAAACCTTGTGTCTGTACGTGCATTGTCTTTTTCTCCCTTCTGCATTTTTTTATTATGTGCTTATGTGATCGTGGTTGATCTTGAGTGGTAACTACTACAGTTTTCCATCAACCGTCAGCACGGACACCACAAGATTTACTCAAGATCCACATCATCATCACCTGTAAAAGGTTTTACGAAAAATCCACCCATGAGCCGAAGTCCAATAGAAACAGACAGTAAAGCTGTAAAGTAGGTAAGATGCAATCACATGGTGGGAGCGAACTCAACCACAAACCCAAAATGGTTTTCCATCCAAAAACCCACAAGTTTTCCCATCATGCCATCACAAGCCTCCTAATTGGTTTTATTATCATAAAACACTATTTCCATCATTAAACCCATGAATTTGCAGATAATGCAAGTAAACCATCATAGTTAAGGAAAAACAGTAATTAAAACATTGTTCCCTCGCGGAATGTACCATCGCAGAATAAGAAGAGTAAGATCCTATGTACCGACTCAATCACAAGGGGATAGAGGTAGCAACTACAAATTCCTGCCCCTTTATCTAATCCTCATACATCATGGGATCGGTTAGATAAATGTAAGTTCTAAATGAAGCACCATGAACGTAACCACTCAATTTATGGGTATGACCCCGAGGGAGCTGAGCACCCATCCGTCTCAATTTACGGGAACTACCCCGAAAGACCTAAGTATCTACACTATGCACATTTCTGATCTTACACCGAGGGTAACTCGTGCCACATACACGTTATTCCGGTACATCTAGATAATCTTTTAAAAATAGTACCGTAACTCAACTACGAAAATATTTTCTCAAACAATACATTATACATGTATTTTGATCCATTCTTCAACAAGGAGATCACACAAAACATAAACTGTTGAGATTTCCATCAAAAACCTCCATTTTCCAACAATTACCACCGTTTTCAAGAACATCATTTGAAAACCATAAAATCACATATCATATGATGTACTAAACCAAGAAAAGTGTAAAACATGCTTTTTACCCGAAAAATCATGGTTTAAACACATATATGACGTTTCATGCATTTTCTATCAGTTAAAAAGCATATAATTACATATAACACCCTCATAACTACAGTAGGTCTAGAATCCTACCTCATTGGGTCAAAACCCGACGCCTCAAAAATTGGACCTTGTTGGAATGAGAATCTGACCGGATGAGCGCGAAGCTAGCAGCATGAATAGCAGGGATCCACTAGCTGATCGTCGAAAACTAGGCTTGGGGTGTCAAAAATGTAGAGATAAGACAGAGAGAATGGAAACAACTAAGCTTTTCCAAATGTTCCAGGGGTTGGAATACATATAGGCATGCCAAAAACACTATTCAGTTGACTGAAGAGGCCACTTCAGTTGACTGAAGTGCCTCGAAGAACACGAACCACACAGTTCAGTCAACCGAACCCTTGAGCTCAGTTGACCGAACGACTGAAGTGCCTCAAAGAACGCGAACCGCACAGTTCAGTCGACCGAACGACTGAAGTTCCTCGAAGAATGCGAACCGCACAGTTCAGTCAACCGAACTCAAGAAAAGTGGTTCAGGCGACTGGGCCAAGCCCTCCAGTCAACCGAACCCAAGGTTCTAAACCCACTAGTTTCCACTTTAGTCGACTGAACTCACCAGTTCAGTCGACCGAACCTTCTTTGTGGAGACCCGGTCTGTTTTATTTTAATTAATTTTTGTAACATAATTAAATCCACAAAGACGATTCACATTACATATGCTGTGGGGTTGACATGTGTTGAGAGTCCGGGATATAAATTTGTTACTATATTTCACGACGATGGAAATTATAATTTCTTTGTAATTTAAATTAATTCGAGAGCTTGGAGGAATTTAAATGAAGTGGGCTTTTAATATATATATATATCTACATAAAGGTTCAAGATTAATTGTACAAAAAAAAAAGAAGAAGAGAGATCGAGAGATGGAGAGGGAGAGCTAGAAAATGGAGAGAGGGGGAGAGACGAAACAGAGAGGGAATCGAGAGAGATCCCAGGCGCGCGCAACGCGCAACCATCTGCCACCGCCGTGTCCCGCTGCTCCGACCACCGTCAGCGTCATCAACCACCAACCAGTTGCCGACTTCCCTCGTTGTTTTCATTTTTTGTTAGCTCCTCCTCCGACGCCCCCTCTCCTTATCTCTTCATCTCCATACCGCCATTGTTGGAGTTCAAGCTTTCTCAGGCCTTTTTGGCAATTGAACCTTCGGATTGGAGAATTTGCAACCCGACCACCGAGAATCAAGATTTTCTAGAAGCCGCGGTAAAGTTTTCTGCCTTGTTCTGTGTCGTCCATCCGATCATATCTTTATAATGATTTTCTTTTATTGATTTTGAATTGGGAGGCCACCGGAAAAGAACCAAGGTGTAATCAACCGGAGGGGTGTATTCGAAGCTTCATGGAGCACGAACTAGACCTGGCTGAATTTGGGCCTTTGAAATTGGGCAAAATTTCAAGGCTGGCGGCTCAATCAGGTAGGATTTAGACTAATTTGGGTGTTTTACATTGATTTGCGTCGATTTTATAGAAATTCAATGAAATTCTAAGGAACCCTAAGTTTTTGAATGAAAAATGGAAAGTTTAACTAAATTTTAAGACTTTTGATCTATCTTACGAAATGGTGTGTTTTATGATGACGTCGAAGTATTAGTTGGTGATTAAAACTTGGAACTTGACATTGTGTTAAAGTGATGGTTTAAATACCTTGAGCCATAAATTTTTGGAGAAGCTTGAGTTGTGAATTTATTTCAAAATTTTAAATCAATGGATGAACTCATGATAATTGGGTAAGAAGATGGAATCGGGAGTTAAACGTAATTTATTGAGAGTTGAAGAGCAGGTTCATTTGTAACTGACATGACTTAGAACTAAATAAGATTACATTTTTATAAGAGCAATTGGAATGTTTTAACTACATGGCGAATGGACCTAAAAG
>JAOTRH010396519.1:0-35136 GCA_034768845.1 Heliamphora exappendiculata
GGGGAATCCTCAAGTCGGGAAATGTGCTCCAATTGTCCAATTCTCGGGGGGTGATCCAAGCAATGTAGGCTTCAATGCAGATATGGAAGATTATGGACTCGGTATCTCGGCAGGGTTTCGACGTCGGGGCTCGGGATCGCTCGGTATATCGGCAGAGTCTCGCCCACTCAAAATTCCTACTGAAAACGTACGCCGAGTACGGTATTTATAGAATTCTGCAACCAATGAGGTGTTGCCGCGTTTTGGAACACGTCAGGCCATTTGGAGTTGGCGGCCCCCACAATGCAAGTTGGCGGCCGCTGGGTTGGAAAAAGTTCTATTGGCGGCCGCCACAATGTGAGTTGGCGGTCGTCATGTTAGCTAGAATTTTCAAGAGATTCTATTGACGGCCGCCACAATGAACATGGCGGTCGCCACTTCTGGCAATGACTTAGGTAACAAGTTATCGATGGTTTGGTATAATTTCATTGGTTTCGGATATTTTGAAAGTTTTTTGATGACTTGGCTCAAATACCGAGCTTGGATCACCTCCCGAGGATCGTACTAAGGCACTATTTTACATGTTTTCATCATCGAATTCGCCTAAGATTAGGCGGGGTCAAAATCTTTACATAAATAATCGAAATACATAAGCCTTTCAAATAAAAATTGCAAAACTACAAAAACAAAATAATCTAAACAAAGCTTAAAGTCTCATCAATTCCAAGATTTGTATTAGAAAATTGAACAAAAATTCATCCATTAATCCATCTGAATCAACTGTCTCTTTATTCTCCACAGCTAAATCTTCCTTCTATAGATATCAAATAGAACTATAAAAAAATAAAACTAAATTATAGCAAATTATATTATTAAAAATAATACAATAAAAAGTGTGCAAGAGAGCATCCTATAGACATCAAATAAAATTATTTTTTAAAAAACTAAATTACAGCAAACCATATTATTCATGAACCCAAATTTCTCCCAGTCAGGTCTCCATATTCTAGTTGAAATTTGGCATCTATTAAATTGAAGTTGCTACCTCTTCATATTAAGAAACCACATTGATCAACCTTCAAATGATCTTCATGGAATAAAATGCACAAATACATATGAAAACCAGGTAATCCAGACCAGGACAACCAAGTAAGAAGGGTAACTAGCGCACAGACAAAACAACAAAGCCACTACAGCCACATAATTAAGGCTACTAGATTCAAGAATGGGAAGATTCTGGAAGACTTCTTTTAATGAACATCAAGTAATTAAACATGAGGAATGCATAGATGTTTCACTCACCCAAACAATAAGGTTTTGCGCTCTTGGCTTTCTAGAAGTGTCAATCACCCTGCGCCCACTGATCAGCTGCAAGAGAACCACACCAAAGCTATAGATGTCGGATTTTAGAGTCAGTTTTTCACTCATGGCATATTCTGTCACGCTCTCGACCCGAGGCGCGTGAACCCCACTTGATAAACCAATTTTACAGAATAATCGAGGGGACTCCCCTTTTTATAAAATCAAATTTTGTGGTTAGAACTTTCTTTTAAAAAAAAACACTTGTTTAATATAGTTTAAAAGAAATTTCTTTCCAAAACTTCAAAAAAATATTCCAAGTATAATTCAAACAAAATTTCGGCAGGATCTCCCCTGTTTTTCGGACTATCTCAAATCTTTCCTATCAAATGCAAATCACAATATATACTCAGGCACCGCCTGGATCTCAATACTCAATTACAATTAAAACTATTTACTAACTATACAGAATTGAATTACATAATAACTCATAAGCATCATTTCATTACTATTGCATTCACTTCCATGAGCATTAAATCATATATGAATATTACTAAATTCATTTGACAATTACATTCATCCAAATAATTCTCATTAAAGTCGCCCCATTACAATACTAAGTTTCATATCAACTTCATTAAGCAATCAAAGCATCTCAAAAATAATTTCCCAAATTTCACTTGCTCTTATAATATTCACATTCATAATTGGTTTCCATCATTGATTCCATATTCATTTGTCATTTCGCATATTTCAAATTATAAAGTAACATCTTTCCAATTTAACGACAATAGTCCCAAGTATAAGCCAACATATTTTCAAAAACTCTTGATTCAATAATGTTCATTTGTTCAGAGCAGCTTCGTTTTTAAAATGGGCACCTATTTGATCCATTTTACCCTTTTTCCTCTCCTCAATCTTTCCTTTCCTCTTACCAAACATATGTTCAGTAAGGCCATAGCCAAGATAAGACTCTTTTCTAAAAAACACAGCAATGGCATATTGCATTAACTAGTTTTTCAGTGGTGTTCAAACAAGACATAACACAACTAATTCTACCAAATAAGTATGACAGAATATAAACTTGACAACTAAGTTATGGTACTATTTTCTAGAGTTTAATAAAAAAAACAAAGGGCCACATTCAATAGGTGTTTTTGGTCAGAATAATGCAGCAATCACACAAGCACACTAGTTTTTTGCATGTTTCAAATAGAACAAGAACGATGCCGCCGTTAAGTAAATAACACGTCAATCCGAATTAAGTTAGGATATAAACCAAAACTTTCAAAGATTTAGGGTTTTAGGAGTTTAATTAAAATTCAACCCATATCAAAGCATAAGATCACAAGGTAGTCAGAATCCTACCTTGTAGAAGCAAAATTCCCAAATCTCGAAAACCCTAGCTTTTCGGCCATCCACGGTTTCAACGCCTAGAGGGCTCAAAGCGAGGCTCTAGTTGGGTGAAGTTTGTATCCCGGTCCGCAGCATACAATTTGGAGAGAGAGACCGTAAATTTTTGACAGGAGAAGTCAGGAGCTTGGTCCTCCCATGGCCACACGACGAAAGAACGGGAAATGGAGAAGATGAAAGGGGCAAGAACACGTCGAAAGGGGGGAAGACGACGCCGACGGTCACGGTGGCAGAGTGAAGGAGGCGCGGCGGTGGCTGGTTGCGCGTTGCCCGCCTGGCTTCGGGTTTCTCTCTTCTCTCTGTTTTCTTTCCTAAAGCATCTCAGCTTGGGCTGAGATGCAATGCAGTTATTATTTTTATTTTATTTTATTTATTTATTTATTTATAATACGTTTCAGAAGCTTCCATCATTAAAATTTACTAATAGATATTTTATAATTTACATTTATAAACTTATCTACATTAAATATTTTAACTTAATTTAAATTTAAATTATATTATGTTATTAAAATTTTATCTCACCTTAAAATTAATCAAAAATTGATATCCTAGATACTGAAACTTGTCAATATATATCGTCAAAATCATTTTAAAAATTTAATTGCGTTAACAAAATTAATTAATTATCTAAAAATAAAAATATACCAAGTTATCACAATTAGCATCTTCAAGCATGCATCTTTAGATTCAAGCATATGTCTAATCAACAAAAATTGAAACACTAAAAATTTAATGAATGAAAAAATTCAACAAGTAAGAGCTTACCGAGGATGGAAAGAGACGATGGTGCTTATATAAAGCAAGAGAGAAAGGGACAAAGAGGCAATGCAACGACCATGGTAGCGGTGCAACGACGACGGCACAACAAATGAAGTGTGGGGGAGAGAGGCGCTGCTAGAGACATAAAAAAAACTTACGAGTTAAATGACTTGGAAAGTGAGGGACTTAGGGAATGAACAATCAGTTAGTTTAATTGGGATCATAAGATGCACTCGCATGAGAAAGGGACGGGAAGTTGGAGACAAATTATGACAAATAAAATTTTTTCTCTACTTTTAAGAATTGCGTGCCAAATTATTAATTTGTGACAAAAATTAATCCTCAATAATGAAATGTATATTTTTGTGAGAAAAATATTAAAATTCTCACAAAATAATTAATTATTAGTGATGAATTATTTCGTAGTAAATAATCAAAAAGGCAAATATTGAAATGAAATATATTCGTCACAAAAAATTATAAATCTTTTTGCGAGGACAAATAAATTTCGTTGCAACAGAAATACATATTGTGATGAAATATTCTCCTCGCTAATAATTAAAAAAAATTTTACGAGAAAAATTAAATTTTGTCACAAAATTAATATGTATTAGTGACGAAATTGATATTTTCTCGCTTAAAAATTACTTTTAGCGAGAAAAATAAAATTCATCATTAAATTTTGTCACAAAAAACTATTTTTCTTATAGTAGCATAAATGCAGATGAGACAACACAAGAGATTCATTATTCTCACTTGTATACTTCACTGTCATCTCTCATTCTAGTCATCTGTCATGTAAAGTCACTATTTGGCTCATTTCTGCTTATTGTTGTACATGCCCCATTAGAGCATACTTTTTTTTCTTATAAAATTCATCTAATTCTCATGCTCTTACCAAATTTGTACATTGTTATCATCCTTTTAATTTGTTGAAAACAAAATTTGTACATTGTTTATAAAAATATTTTTAAATATATAAATTAAAAAATATAATTATAAAAGAGTTAAATTTATTTTTGTAATCAAAATTATTCATGAAATTATCAAATTAAGTTTTATTATTCTAAATATATATATAACTAGCTAGACTTGTTGTTCTCCTAATATTGGTTTAATATTTTTTTAAATAATTAATAGTGTTAGATATTTTTTGAAAAAAATAAAAAATTATACTTTTGCTGACCAGATTTCATGTGGTCGCAGAAAATTATACTTTTGCCGATCAAACTTATTTTGGTCACGAAAAATTCTATACTTTTGTCGACCAAAATGTATTTGGTCGCGAAAAATTATACTTTTGCCGGTCGTAATGTATTTGGTTGCGAAAAGTCTACACTTACGCCGACTAAACTGCATTTAGTCGTAGAAAGTTTATACTTTTGCCGACTAAACAATATTTGGTCGGCAAAAATAGTTGACAAAAGTGTATTTTTTTATAGTAACTTCCTATTACAGGTTTAAATTTTATGTTACTAATTTTAGTTATAAACTACAATCTATTCCAAACACTCACAATTTCTGTTATAATTATTTTTTTGACTATTTATGTATTCCTATATATCACAAATATATTTTTTAATACCTTCACTCTTGCTAGTTTTGTAATGAGAGAAAAAAGATTAAGTTCACAATGGAGAGAGAGAGAGAGAGATATATATATATATATATATATATATATATATGTTTGAAAAGTTGATACGAGATTAAGGTAAACACAAGTTGAATGATTAGATAAAACAAATCGTAATTTTTAAATGTCACATGTGTCATTTTTAACATTTGGATATTGTATAAAGAAATATATATATATTTTATTTACAAGGAGGCCAATGGCCAGGGGGATGGAGACTGGGGTTCGAACCTCAAGTGGTGAGGAACCCAGGAGTGCCCTTTATCACTGGGCTAAGGGGCTTCCTCAGAAAAATAATTATTTTGAAAAAGTTGTGGTTGAGCAAATACAGAGAGAAAATATGAATATAAGTATTTATTTGTCATCATTGTTGTGTTTTTATTCTGAGTTAAGAGTAAGATTTAGTCTCCGCCCTGATCAAAGACGAGTAAAACTATGGCTTTAATTGCCCAATTTTAGATAAAGATTTAGGGCCCCAAAAACTTTAAATATTTATGTAGATTTATATATAATTTTTTGCATATAAATTAACAAATAAATAGCCTTTTAGGGATGAGTTCTTATGAGTAAACTTTTTTTCTTAAATAATCTTATAAAAATTTGAATTCTTTATGCGTGAATTCTTTAAACTTTTTTTCCATGTTTGTAACTTGTAAAATATGTTTTAATTAATAATTATAATTTTTCACAAATTGATTGAGTTTATGTTAGTGATAATTTTTTGAATAGCAGATTATCTAGATTTTTTAGTAGCAAGATTTAGACCTTTTAGATTTTCCGCAAATTCATTTTTTGAGTGGTACATATTGAGATTTTGAGATTTTTTAAATTACAGATTATGTAGATAAAATCATAATTCGTAGTAGAGAGTATCTATCTAAATCTAAAAAAAATAAAAATAAAAAATAGACAAAATAATTCAATCTCGAATTTTTAAAAGGCACTAGTTTAAAAGTTCGTTTTAAGCTTCCTAAACCACCCTAGTGTCTATCAATTAGACTATTACCTCTCTCAACCGCCATTGTAAGAGGAAACGTTTTTCTTATTTTGGTGTGCATGAATGTTACTTTGGAAACAAGGAAGCATATTTTCAGTTGGTTAGGGCGAGTTTGGTAGCAAAATAATGGACCTTCTAACCGTAATTTCTTAACTTTTCTATACCCATATAAGCGCTTCGTCCAGTTGTTAAGAAGACTATGATAACTTTTATGCGTTTTTGTGCGGAAGGCTTGCACACACACAAAAAAATGCCTTAACATATTTTTTTCTATTTTCTTTTGTTTATTTTACTTAACAAGAAAAGTAAAGTAAACAAAAGAAAAGAGCAAAAAAAATATAAAGAGATTTGATTTTATTTAATTTACCTATTTAATTTGTAAGACATTGAATAAAAAAAAATATACTTTTCAATTTTCTGTTGTATAACTGTGTATTTTTATGTGGGACGTGATTTGTAATAAGTTTTTTTTTTTTTTTTTTTTGTAGAAATTTGTTACTTTGGGACCCGTTATTTTGAACCGGGCTCCTCTCCATTTATAAGAAATATATAGAGATTTATATTTCTTTTTATAATGCCTACTATAACCTGCTTTGATGATCTGATTACTGTTACGTAAAAAAATTTAGTAAAAATATTGCCCTTATACAAAATTATGTTGATTAAATATTGGTAATCACATATCAAACCCCATTGGTTCTAAAAAGATTTAACAACGAATATTAATAGAAATTATATATAAATATATATATTTTATTACTTTTTTTGGTACTATTTTGATTTCTCTCAACTAGATAAAATGTAAAACTAAAATACGAAAAATTTAGAAAATATAAAAATAAGTTATAGTAAAAAAAACTATTAAAAATAAAATACCAGACGAACATGCTTGTTTAGAGTGACCAAATTTTATAAAAATAATAAATTAAATATTATAAATAAACAGAAGTTTAAATATCTCCAAAGTTACCACATAATAGTTATCAAATAATTACCAAATAAATCCAATAGCTTCAAAGTCGTATATAAAATTCTTGAAAACCAAAACAAACCCAAATAAGGTCTAACTATAGACGAAAATCATAAGGGAGGTTTATATTTAAGGGTAAATAGATAATTTTGTATTTAATCAAATGGGACTTATAATCCCTTTAGACTACGTATCTCACTTCACCTACGAGGTTAGTTACTCTTCAATTATTGGGAGTCATTCATAATAATCAGTCTAACTATTATTTTAATAAACAAGCATAAAATTAAATAGTCCATTGAATTAGTAGTCTAATCCAATATTTTAATTCAACACTCCAAACATGCCCAAGTTAACTTATTATTTACTACCGTGGTTAACATGATCTTTTATTAAATGTGCAAGTACCAATCTATACTATTTAATAAAAGAAGCCCAAAATTGATGTTTACAAGAATTTAAAATCTTTTTTATGCACTTTTCAATTTTAAATTTGTACAAAATTGACAACCAATTTTTCATTCAAAAAATCACAAACAATTTACATTACCCACCCACGTCACTCCGCGGTTATAAATTCAGTCTTTATATATATATAAATTGCACACATTGCATGTGCATTACTTGCTAATATATATAGTTGGAAGTTAATCTTATTGGGATGTTCTCCTTTTAAGAGATATTATTTTCTTTGCTTCTATTTTTTTCTTGTATTTTTTTTGTTGAAATTATTACTTTGGTATTAATTTTGTTCTATTTGTTGATATATATATATATATATATATATATATATATATATAGGTTAATTTATCTATGAATAAATGAAAATATGAAAGAGTAGAATTGTAGTTGGTGGTTAGTCATTTGTAGCCTAACAAACAAAGAGGTACCATATAATTTTCTTGCATTGGCCAATTGAACGGCCGATGTTCCATGAAACGTACATTAAAAGCAAATCAGTATCAGCAGTCCCCTGATGGTGATGGAGGCGCAAGTACAGAGACATCTCAACCCTCAGCCGACTTTCTTAAATCCCATAATTTAATACCAACTGCAAGGTTTGTGATTCCTGACAACCCCCGTTCGATTATGGCACCTTTTTATTAAATTGCTTATTATATTTTTTAAAATTTTTTTTGTTTTTACTCGATTGGATTTTTATTTTTTGATTAAATTATTAGACATTTTTTATTATTTTTTTTATCAAAATGAACGAAGTTTGGACTAAAAATATACAAAAATTAAAAAAAAACAAATATAAATTAATAAACTAAATTATATATGACTTATTTTTGTTTTTAGTAATTTTTTTATTTTTTAATTTCTCTCATTAAGATGATAGAAAAATTAAAAAGTTATAACTAATTAAAAGATAAACAAAATTTAGATAAGACAAGAATAAGTAAATTTTTTATTTTTTATTTTTTAATAAATTTCTTTTTTTTTTTTTTTAAATCACTTTAGATCAAAAAAATAAATAAAAAGTTAGTTTGAAAAAATTGGTAGGTGGCTTAAAGGTAAAAACTTATTTTGTTTAAAGTGATCTTAAGTTAAAAGACAACAAGTAAAAAAAAATTAAGTCAAAAGAATTTTGTTGTAGATTTTTTTTTATCATGCATAACTTTATATTTAATATATTTAAAGGGTAAAAATATAACTTTTATAATAAATAAATAAATGTGTATAATAAGAGCTATGACATTTTTTAAAATATTTAAATTTATTTTTGATTAATATGCAAAAGAGTAAAAACTCTAAAAGTCAATAAACAAAAAGACAAAAAAATTAAGTTGGCAAATAATGAGAATGTGATTTTTTTGGATTTTAAACCAGCAGACTTTAATTTAGTAACCAAACGAAGCCAATTCGAAAACCCATTTTGTGAAATTACCTTTTTATCCCATTTAATTATTATTATTATTATTATTATTTTTATTATTATTATGTGGGCCTAGAGTTAAAAACCATATATGTGGTTTAGGCATTGTATGGGATAACTTTTTTTTATAATTTTTTTTTGTTTTTTAGTGAATAAATTTTATGTTAATTTAAACGATGATACTTTTCAAATTTATCTTATTACAAGAAATTAAAAAGTAAAAAAATTCTTACAAAAAATTAAAAAAAAATTAGATAAGACAAAAATAGCCAATTTAAGACTTTTATGCGGTTTTTTTTTTTGTTTTTAGTAAATTTTTGTCAACTTTTTTTAAAATGATTATATTTTTAAATTTATTTTATCATGATAAATTGATAAAGTAAAATAATAAGTCAAAAAATCAAAAAAATTCAGGAAAAAAAAAACACCAACAAAAAGCTATTAAAAATGCTAAACCAAGTGGATAGGAGAATAAAATTCGAGTCTTATTGTCATTGTCAACGTAAGAGTGTACATGTGATGTCATAGACGTAACAATTGATGACTTGTATCAAAGTATATCTGATATTATTTATAAAAAGATATATTAATTATTATTTAGTTAGCGATATAAATTAATAATGTATGAATATTTATAGTAAAAATAATAAAATTTATCTCTAAAAATATTGATATTAAATTTTTTTATTCACACTAAGTTATATTCATCGCCCAATAAGTAGTAATTTCTAGAATTATTATTTATATTGTGCAATTAATCAATAATAATAATATGGTAAAATATATCAATATATATAGACTCATCCTTTTTTGCTATATGAGAAATAAAAATGATTAAATGATCTCTCAATATTGTTGCTTCAATAAGATCAAATAATTAATCTTAGGACCACCCAACTTCCTACCATTCTGTTATTTGTTGGCTTAGACTCTTGATTTAACAAGACTTTCTTGTTAAGATCTTTATGAGGCTGTGGGTCATTAAATTTAAAACCTAAGTAGAGTAGCTAGTGCTAGTCATTCCCTGCTATTTTTTGGCTCATCACAATTTCATTTTGAACTAATTATATATTAGGCTTTCTCATTTTTCTCCTTTTGTTATGCTCCATGAGGTCTCTGGTTAGCGGATGGTATGACTGATTCTTTCTAAATTAATCGAAGTATATGTAAATTAGTTCCTTGAGTTATAAAAAAAAAGGTATTTCAGTAAGGTCAAAAGAATATTTGTAAGATAAAACAAATGAGATAACCAAAAAATAAAAATCAAGAAGTAAAATATGACTAGACCCTATTCAATGCTTGTGATTTTTTTATTTACCATTTAGTCTGATATTTAAGATAGCAGTTACAAATACATAATAGTAGTCGAATCATTTTTTATCTAAAATGAATCTATTTAAATTATTTAAATTACTTATTTTATTATTTTTAGTATATATATTACTACTGTAAAAAATGATTAAGTTAATCAGATATTATTAATTACTTTAACAAATTACATTGTATTAATAAAAAATAAAATATGATGCCTATTTACTATGCATTTATTAATACAAATGTAATTTGTTAAAATAGTTAATAATATCCGATTAATTTATTTTTTACAATAATAATATATACACTAAAAATAATTAAATAAACAGCACAAATTATCAAAATAAGTCTATTTTGGACCAAAAAATGGTCCAACTGACCGGTTCAATCAGTGAGAAGCCATTTCCTTTAAAAAAAAAAAAAAAAAAGTATTGGATAGTACCAAAACTATTATATTTACAGCAACAGTTTTTTTCTTTCCTAGATAGAAAACCCTTTATCCAATTTTAAATTGTCTACTCCATTCAATTATTGAACAGAGTTTTTTTTGGTTCTGAAGTTATTAATAAATTCAACTATAATTAACACCTTCAAGGAATATGAGTGAATTGATAGTTGGCAATGGCAATAATCCATAAACAGAACGCAAATGAAGGGTATTTCTGAACCTATGAGTCAACGAAGTTGAATTTGATACAACATTGATAAAACAATACTAGATAAATGCCAAATCATAAATAAATAATTTGTAGTTTTAAAGTATCAACCGACATAATTTACATAATATTTTTTATTAATTAATTATTAGTCATGTTTAGAAGATTTAGAGTAGAATTAGTCATATTGGTATATTTTTTAAAGGTAAAATCCTATTTTTAAATATATTTTTTTATGACAGATTTATTCTTATCTAATTAGTTGTAATATATATCATCAGTTGGGTTCTCTACTTAAATGTTTATGGAGAATTTATAAGTGCACGCGCATAAGTGTTTGATACACCGACTACATGAATTGATATATGCATAAATATCTGTATATTTAAATAAAAGTGGGTGTACTTAGTATTCTTCTTTTGTGCATTTAGAAACTCACAAGATAATATGGTGAATTAATTATCTTTTTAATTAAAAACCTTACAGCTCTGCATCTTTTAGTAAAAACAATCTTTTTGGATGAAATCTATTTTTTTTTAGGATGTATGAGTTGACATCTATCAAATAAGACTCATAAGACTCATATTCAATGTAAAATTTTATTGGAGAATTGTTTAAATTTTTTAATATTTTGAAGCTGCAAAATCTTTCGTTTTGAAAATAAATTTATAAATTTATAAAATTTTATTCAAGAAGTTAATAAATTTATTATTTTTTTAAAACATAAAAATTCCTCAATTTCAAAAAATCAAAAAGTTTTCCTCATTTTCAAAACTATTTTTTTAAATTCAAAACCGAAAGATTTCGCAGATTCAGAATATTGAGAAATTTAAATAATTCTCTAGTGCTTAAATTTAATTTCTTTACTTTTGCTTTAATTTTGTAAGTTTTTAGATTGAAAAATTTATGAAGCGTGTGCTTGTCAATAAAACTTGACTTTAAAACTTACAAATTTCTAAAATTTGAGTCCCATTACAATTTACAATGTAAAGAATCACAAAATGGGAAATTGACAAACTTCCTTTTTGTTCGCAATAATAGAGAAATTTCCCAATCTATAATAGAAAAAAATTATAATTCTTTTTTTTTGCATGAATGTAAATTTTATTTAATAGACCTTGACGAGTAAGTCTTACAATTAGTAATTTATTACTAACGGATCTATCTATATTGAAAGTTATGAAATTTTAATATTTTTAATTAAAAAAATAACTAATTCACCACAACCATCACAAGGTATATTAAGAAAAAAAATTATAAAAGAATTGCATATTTAAACAAAAAGAGGTATGAAATTGATTTTTCTAAAACTCATATGTTAAGAACTCTAATTAGCCACAGAACCCCTAAATTAATTAGTTGTGAAGCTTCAAACCATGCACCCAACTCTTCCGAAGAGGATTAGAGTCCTTAAAGGGATTTGGCCGTCCTGTTGGATCGTTTATGGGTTCAAGTTTAACTCATTTATTCTCAATATATGCAAATAATAAAATTGATTAGACTTGCACAAATTACATTTTTTGTAAAGAAAAAAATGAACAATTCTATCCATTTACCATTTAATGTGATTTGTTCAAGTATTTAATAATATTTGATCAATTTAATTTTTATATAAATAATTTAAATTATTTAAATTATTAAAATAAGAATTGCTTGGGTGTATGAATGGTGCAACAAAAATAGTCCAATTCCTTTGAGAGATATGACACTCATTTCTTAAAAGTTAGGACTGTTCTATGTGCATAGACGCAAATAATTAATTAAATATAAATATAAAATAAATATAAAAATTTATTAATAATAAATTCTTAGATCTAAAAGTCTACATCTTTGTCTTATAATTCATCGAAATTTTATGCACGTATCTTTTTATAAAAGATTATTACAACCTAATTCAACCTACAAAGCTAAGCATGGGTTAGGTTAAAATAAAATACGAACAAAATAAAAATTAAACTAAAAGCAATAAAAATGTCAGGCCACTGTTTCAGCTTTTATCTGTCATCACTTTGCCTCTCTTCCCCCTTCCTTCGAACTACGAAGTAATGATTCTATAGCTCTCCCTCTCTCTGTCCCTATACCTCTCTATACCTCTCTCTCTTTTTTCTCTTTTCAACCTGCACACTCGAGTCTTGAATTCTTCCTTTTCATATGTAAAAAATATGCAAGTTCACAGAAGTGGGTGAAGAAAGTGTTGTGTCTCAGATCCCGATATAACACCCTCTCTGACACAAATAACAAGTCAATTGCCTGGCTTTTTCTTTTTTTTCTTTTTCATCTCTCTCTCTCTCTCTCTCTCTCTCTCTCTCTCTGTTATATATTAAATTCCCCAGTGATGAACATCACCATATTCACCACCACAGGTCCACAGCCTAATCTCCAATTAGGAATTTAGGATTCTAGTTAGTCTGTGGTCCTCAACCTCTAGCTATTCGCCTTTTTCTTCTCCTTTCTTTTGATACCCTTTTGTTTAAATGTCATCTTCCCCACTTAAAACCCTTTACTCTGATTGATATATATACACACACGCGCAAACACATAGTCACAAATATAACATTGCCTTAGTGCTTAGAAAATGCAAGAACAAGGTTTTGCGATGATGGGTAATAGGGGTGGTGTTGGTGGTGGTGGAATTGGTGGGTTAACAGATATTTCCATGACGGTGCCGGGCGACCAGCACCGCCAACTCAAGGCGGAAATCGCCACCCACCCTCTCTACGAGCAGCTTCTCGCCGCCCACGTCTCGTGCCTCCGCGTGGCGACGCCGATCGATCAGTTGCCTCTTATCGACGCGCAGCTTTCGCAGTCTCACAACGTTTTAAGGTCGTACGCCTCGCAGCACCACCAGAACCACCCTCTCTCCCTTCACGAGAGGCAAGAGCTTGACAACTTCTTGGTAGGTTAATTTATTTTTTTCTAATACCCGTTTTTTTTTGTCAATGATCTGTGATTAGTTTTTGTGTTTGAAGTGAACTTTTTTGCTCTATGTTTCTATAATTTGCTGCCATTTAATTTGCTTGTCTTTTCAAGGTATAGGCATGGGTTCGATAAATTATTAATTGATTGATTGAATTGGTTTTTGATTGTTTTCATGACTTTTCATCACAGACGCAGTATATGCTTGTCTTGTGTTCCTTCAAAGAACAGCTCCAGCAGCATGTCAGAGTCCATGCCGTTGAAGCTGTAATGGCCTGCCGGGAAATTGAACAAAACTTACAAGATCTGACAGGTACCCCACTTTTTCGAAAATGATTTTTTGAACAATCCTTTTTCTGTTATTAATCTAAATTATGGATTTTATTGCTGAATTTCTAATAAATCTCACAGTTTAAAGAAATAATAGAGCTAGTATTATTCAAGTTAAGGTAGATGAACAAAATTTAACTCTTTTTACTCTGGTACACTTTGTCTCTGTACATAGATGGATCACAGGGCATATGGAGGTACCGCCTTCAAAATTCTAATTTTTTAAATAAATGTAGTAATAGTAGTCTAAATATAACGAAATTATATATGTTCGTTCAGAAATTTACAAAAAAAACTTAAAATATCTATCTTTTAAAATTTTATAAGAACCATTTACATATTAAGAGATATTTTGTGTAGATATTATTCTAGATGCACAATGAACGTTTCCCTTTTTGTTGTTTTTTTAAAAAAAAAAAAAAAAAAACTTATAGTTCAATAAAAATGGTAGAAATCAATATCTAAACATGTATGGTTATTTATTACTTTTAGCTTATAATTTTTCATTCTAAATCAATAAACTAAAATTTTACTTTCTAAATTTTAAGTTCACAACTTTAACAAATACTTATAACTTCTATTTAAAATTAATATAATTACATTTTTTTAAATATATACTATAAAATTTTAAATTCAGCCCCACCAAACATCCTCAATAGTGATTGGTGTTTTGGATCACTTAGACAAAGAAATTTGGGTTTCTTGTGAGTTTGTAATACAGTAGAATTGGTGGGCGTAGTGGGACCACTTAAAATAGGAAAATTTTTGTTATATGGTTTGGAAGGGTTTGTTAGTTGGATGTGAGAAACAATTCAACTATGTCAACAAACGACGAGGAGTTATTGGAATATTATTTGGCTTCTAGAACCAAACAAACGAAGAGTAATTATTGCTTTTGTGTTGTGAAAACTACTTGATCTTTGTTTTTTTTTTATTTTTGCTTTTGGATATTTCTGTGTTTGGTATTACTAAAATTAGTAAATTATAAATTGTAAGTATTTGATAAATATAATAACTTGTAACTGAAATAGAAAAAATATTAATTATTACTTGTAAAAAAAAGTTATTAGTATTTGAAAAAATATATAATTTATAATTAAAATTAATAACAGAAAGCAATAATCTATTAACATTAACTTTGCTAAACACCCTCATAGTAGGATTGAGTCACATAGTTTAAACTTCTAAGATTTAACTTGCCTATATTTGGCTTAACTTTTTTTAAATACTTTTTGCTTAAAATTATTTTAAAAAGTCCACTTGTTTTGCCTCATGTTGTAATTAATTAGTTTTTTTTTTTTTACATATTTTCACATCTATTCATTTTATAAAAAAGTCAAAAAACTAAAAAAACTTACAAAAAAAACTAGGCGAAGTACATTAGCATTACTTTTTTACATATTTTTTCATTTTTAGTAAAAAAAAAAGTTTAGTGTTAATTCAAATGGGCTTACTTTTTATATTTTTCTCGCCATAATAAATCATAAAAGTTAAAATCTTTGATTGAAAATTAAAGAAAATTAAATCAGATTGAATGAGAAAAAGCCACTTAATGGATTTAAAGTGGTGTTTTCATTTTTACTGTTTTTTTTAAAGAAAAAAATTAATCAAAACATGCATGCTTCTTATATTTACTTCTCTTGTCATGAGAAATTTGAAAGTAAAATCTTTTTACCATAAGATAATAGAAGTTCAAAAAAGTTGCAAAAAGCCAATTTCATTATTAAAAAAAGAAGAAGAAAAAAAACTAGCCCAAACGCTAGCTCAACTTAGTCTATGTTTGGACTAATTTTTTTGAGAATTTTTTTTTCTTAAAAGCTTCCAAAAAACCTACTTATTTGCCCTCATCTGATTTTTTTTAAATATATATTTTTATATCTATTTTTTTATAAAAAGAAATTAAAAAATTAAAAAATTTACAAAAAAAAAAAAAAATTAGTCCAAACATAGAGTTAAATGAAATTATGAAAAAAATTTTTTTGTAAAACTAATTATCTCACAATTACCTAATTATTATTAACAAACATACATAGTAGTAATTACTTTTAACTATTATAGAGAGGTGTCCATGCAAGTTGTAAGAATTAGATGAGTTGGTAAATTACCGTACTTATGAAATAGATATTTTGAATTCATAATAATTATGATTTTGATAAATCTAAACTTTACTCGATCTCTATAAGTGACAAAACACGTGTGAACTCAGCTTTCTTGTGAGATATTCCTTATCATTGAAAAAAAAAACATCACATACAACCTATTAGTAGGGGATATTTGCTTACTTATTTATTTTATTTTAATTATTATTTTTTTTAATAAATTTTTTTATTATTTAATTAATTTATTATATATTTTGACTCTTCTCATCAAAACGATCTAAAAAATAAATTTTTTTATCAAAATATGACAAAAGTTTTAAAAAAATAAAAATAAGTCAATAAATTAAATTTTATATTATTTATTTTGATTTTTAGTGAATTTTTTTTATTTTTTAAAATATTTTTATATTTTTTTAATTCATCTCTTCCAGAAGATTCAAAAAAATAAAAATAATAATTAAAAAGTAAAAAATTTTAAATAAACAAAAATAAACTAAATTTATAAAATTTAGTTTAAACAGGGCAATGTTGTCATTCTGTCATTGTAATCAGTGAAATAAAAGTACTTCATTGATGTAAGTGTCATTCATTTATAGATGTGCGCGCATATGCAGTTTGATGTGCATGCTACTTAATTTTGGGTATGGGGTAATTGTAAAACACAAATATTTATTTCATACCTCCATTTTGAGCCAAATTCTTATTTTAATTAGTTTTAAACTAAATTTGATTAATTTAAAATTCTTCTACACATATTTAGCTGTCAAATCTTAAAAACTTATAAATGCATTTGTGCATATATAAGTGTGCGTCTGAGCGCACATGTTTAATTGAAAAATATAACAAAAAAAAAATTTAAATTTTTTTTTTAGAACAAAATAGATGCCTCTTATGATAGTGAACCAAGGTTAAAAAACTTTGGTACGAAGATTTTTAATTTTTTTTATTCAATAATATTTTTCTAATTTGCTGTGATCGATAAGGGTATATTTTCGATTTTTTATATAGGAGTGTGTTCCATAAGATAGGTATATGCAATATAACTTCTACTTTTCATGTGAATTTTCAATTGATTTTTTTCAAATCAGTGATGCTAATTATTGTTGATTGAACCGTGAATAATAAAATAGGAAAAAAAATTAATCAATATTAATACAATTTTATATGAAAAATTTATCGCTTTTACAAATATTAATACACTTTATACAGATATTTATACACATTTTATCTATTATTCATCACACATTGAGTGATGGTTAGCATAATCCTTTTCAAATTAGTAAATTAGTGTTAGGATTTGGGAGGATGAATGTCCCATAGAAAGAATTGTTGTTTCATCTGTATTTTCTGAACCCTCTAGTCTAGGAGTATTCTTCATTTCTTATTCATGATCAGTAGCTAGTGATGCACCTCAAATTTAGTACTGGCGTGGTAACTCAATTTAAAATTGGATTTTTTTTTGTTTAAATTCACTTTTAAGTTAAAAAAGTAAAAAATTAGTTTGACAAATTTGTAGGTGACTTCAAGGTTTAAGCCAAACTACAATAAGATATTAAGTTAAAAAAACTTAAGTAAAAAAAAAAAGTTGTTATAATTTTTTTTTAATTTGTACATAATTATATATCCAATATATATCTTCTTTGGTAGACCTCAATAAGTAGGTTCTAAGAATATAACTTTTATAAAAAATAAATACGTATAATTAAAGCTATGATATTTTTAAAAATATACATAAATATTTTTGGTTAAGAAGCAAAAGGGTAAAAAGATAGGCACCCAAAAAAAAAAAAGTGAACTTGGCTTTGGCAAGATTTAAGCCAAAAAAAAACTTAAGTAGGAAACTAAAGGAAACCTTAGCCCTTAGTACGTAGTGCTATTGGTCTAGATTCATAAAATTATTCATAAATCAAAATAGATAGTTTAGATTCACTTGTAATAGCCCAACATCACAACTATTTAATATAGATTATTTATTTCAAATTATGAGTATTCTATGGGTAACTGTTACAAGTACTTAGCATTTCTGTCTAAAGAAAGTATTCTACACCGAAACACTAGGGGGAATTAAAAATGAACTATGATTTTGCCCTTGAAGGTTTGTTTTTTTCCCAAGATCAGTTCACAGGATGATTAGAAGTTCTCGGCAGTATTTGGCACTACTGAAACTAATAATTTATAGATTGCAGCATGTAGTTAAAGTTGTGAGTATTTAATAAAGATTTTAACTTATAACTGAAATAGAAAAAAATATAATTATAAGTTGTAGCAATAATTATAAGTGTTTAAAAAAATTTGTAACTTATAGTTAAAATTAATAATAAAAAGTTAAAAATTATTAATAATAACTTTGCCAAATACTTCCATTAGCATGTAAGTTTGCAAAGTATATAGATGATTGCATAAATATTCAAACTATATCAGTTTGTTAAGATTTGGGGTAAGCTTATTTCAAAACTTGCATAAACATGGAGAAAGTGGTGACTTTGAACAAAACCCTTTGCTTAATTGCTTGGCGCTTGGAACTCAAGACTTCCATCTAATTTATATTACTAAACCTTTTTTTCCACTGGCTTTCATGTAATCAAGAGTCCTTTAGTCCAATAATAGGTGTGTCACACTCTAATTGGAGGTATGATATTCAAACCTTGCCAAAAAAAAATTGGAAGTGTGTGTATTTATAGATAAAATAAATATAAAAATATAATCATGATGCCTAGCAACATATATATTTTCATCAAGACCAAATTTTTGTTTGGGAGAGCTTCTCCCAAATAGCGTATTTGTTTTTTTCTGTAACTTTTTATATTTGCCTATACATATTTTTATTTTTTTCTATTTCTCTCTTTATCATGAATTCAAAAGTGATTTCTTTTCTATTTCCGTTTTTTTTGCTATTATTTTTTTTATTACTCGTGACGAGAGAAATTACGAAGTATAAAAGTTTGAACAAAAGTTTTAAAAAATTATTACAAAAGCTATTTAGCTAAAATTTTTGACAAACACCACTATTAATATTTTATTGAAGTACTGGTAGATGTTATTCCGATTTCAACAAATGGTCTGTTTTATTGGATTGGGGATGTAAATAGTAGTTCATTGGCACGTATGGAGTAGTCTATTAGTGTGCACAAAATATATAATTTTGGGATCCTTTACTTTTATTTGGAGCGTCTACTCCTTTATTCTAATGTGTTGTGTGTATACTAGAAAAGAAATAGAAAAAAATAAAGAAAAGCTGGAAAAAAAAAAACTTGGGTCCTTACATGGATTAATAATGTAAGAGTCCACACCAAATATTAAGATAGTATTTACAGAGAAGAAATGATCGCTCATGAATCCTTAGATTCATTTTCTAAAATCAAAGGTATAGGTGGTTGCCCATAAAGTTCTTCTTGATATGATGTGTTTTATTATTTTATATTGAATGACATATGTGCAAATACAATCTCTCCATAGATACCTTATACATTAAATAATAAACGTACACAGAATTTTTAGGCATTTTTATATTGTAAGGGATGAAAATATTGACGGAACATATGTGCTTCTTTTTAAGATTGCGTTTTTTATTTATCCTTTCCATTGTACTTGCAAATTAAACTCAAATAAATTTGAAAAGGGTTTTTCTAATTTTTTTAGGTTTAGATTGGAAATTAGTTTAAATGTTTTTATTTATTTATTTATGTTTTTAGCTAAAAATATAAATTAGATTAAAAGTAAGTTATTTGGTAACTTAGTTTTTAAGCTATTTTTTTAAAAATTGTTTGTTTGTATAAAAAATTAATTTTTTTATTTTTTGTTTAAAATGAACAATTATACCATTTTATATATTTTATATTAATAATTATATGTAGTTAGTAATGATAGTAAATAAAATATGAATAAGAGGTCTTATTGTATTTTAAAAGTGGTGAAAATTTAATAAAATATTCTAGAAAATTTTATTTTGATTTAATTTTTTAAGTTTTTAGCTTTTTTGACAAACGGACAACTTTAACTTTTTGACATTTTTAACCAAAAATCCAAAGTTACGAATCAATGTCTTAATAATGAAATTTGTGTTCATTTATTCACTTTTTTCTTTCACATATTGAAGACTTCTTCACTTAGAAATTACTTTTTTTTTTCTTTAGCTATACCTCTTTTTACTTTGAGAATTCTCTGATTTTTGTTGGTACTTTCAATATTTTTTTTTTCTCTTGATTATTATTGAGCAAAGTTAATTTTAGAGTTGAATTTGTTAAAAAACACCTTTAATTAAGCACGAGCATTTGTTCTTTGTCATTTTTAAGACATAGGATTTTTTTAATCCAATGATTATAATTGAATTAGAAATTTATTTATTTTCTCTTATATTGCACACTTTTTAAAAAAATCACTTTTCTCTCTCTAGCATTACCCTTTTTTATTTCATAAACTCTCATTTTTGTTGTTAATAGTTTTTTTTTTTTTTTTTACTCTCAATTAGTATACAAGTTAGATTTTTAAAACCAAATGATGTTAAATAGTATTTTTAAAGATAGACAATTTGTTATGATGATTTGAGGCGACAATTGTTCCGTCAATAATGTTTCTTGCCCCTCTTGTAGTAGTAAGGGACAAGTTCTATATGACCGAAAAGACACTCTAATAATAAAGTAAATAAGAATAATAAGAAAAAATAATAGAAGATACATTAAAACCAATGAGAATACGCATGATGGTTTGACTTTTAAAACAATTACTAAAAAGATTGTCTCATCAATCCGGTGAACTATCCTTAAACTTCATCATAAGATGAGAATTATTTACAAGACTTGAATTCTATACGAAATTAAAGGATTATAACTGGTTATTTTTTAACACGAATTAAAAAATAATACGACTTGATATATAATATGTTTAATAAATAGATTGAGTTAGTTTTGAACTTACAAAACTTGAAATTAGCACGATTAAAATTGGACCGGAAACTTGTTACTAAAAATTATCAAAACTGTATTTTTTTTATTCAGTAAACAAAAAATTTGAAAAATGAGAATGTTGTCAAACATTGCCTTAACGCCTAAATTAAAATTGTATAATTTACGTACAGTTTGTAAATAAGTTGGACATTAACATGCTAAATAGGTTGATGTATGCTAATAGGTTGTAAAGAGATTAATATCATTCCCTATTTATTAAGTTCGTTTTATTCGTGTTTAGCGTATAATATAAATGTTGATTCGTTTATAAATATGTAGTGTTAGTGTTTTGATAAATAACACATTTAATTAAACAAATTATATTAATGTTGAGAAATTCTTAATCCAAACTTATCATGACAGAAACACAACACTGTGTGACATAGGCCCTATTTGGGCTAAATTTCTGAAGTTTTGTTTATTTGTATATTTTTTGAATTTTTTTTTTCTTTGACTAAAAATTCTTATTTTTTCAAATAATCTTAATGAAATGAATTAAAAAAGTAAAAAAATTTAATAAAAATATGATAAAAAGACAAAAATAAGTAACATTAAATTTGGTTTATTAGCTTATTTTGGTTTATTTTTTATTTTTAAAAAATTATTTATATTTTGATAAAGAAATTTTATTTTTTCGACTCGTATAGGTGAAAGGAGTTGAAAAATATAATAATTTGACCAAACAATAAAATTTTTTTATTAAAAATAAAAATAAATAAATTAAAATAATTTAGTAAGTAATTATTCCAAACGGGGCCACAATGTCCACCCCTACTTCATCCTGATTGTACGTCTAAACTAATGCCTTTGAAATTAACAGGTGTGGCTCAACAACCCCTTTTAATTTGAATTGGTCCCACACATGTTGGGCCAGATAGCAACCCTTTTAATTAAAATTGATTTTCCTGCTCAAATAAGTGGCAAATTATTAGGTACTTTGAGAGAGAGAGAGAGTGAGAACTATGTAAATAATATTATATGATATTTTTGATAAATAAATAATTAAAATTTAAATAATATGTGTTATTTTTTGTTTTTTAATTACTTAATAAAAATAAAGTATCATGTTTATATCTTAAATTTGATCACCACCATATTAAATAAGAGTACCACGTGAGTTTGTTATATGGCATTCCAAGCACACCAAATAATTACTCCAAATAAGTGGACCAACTATGTCTTAATTTGTTATTTTTAATATAAATATAAAAAATTATAATTGATATTATAAAAATAATCGTCTCATTATCTTTATTTTTTCTCTATTTGTATTTTTTTTCTTTTTAAAAATTATTCAAACAACATTATAACTAATTCTTTTTTTTTTTAATTCTTTTACTTCTCTTTCAAATCATTCAATTTAAACGAAGTCTAAGTGTTAAGGGGGTGAAATTAGACTATACAAAAAGAAAATCTAATCTCACCTCTTAATATACCATATCTATATTAGGGGCTTGCAATGTAGATATTATATAATTTCTTGTTTTGTTTGTCAAATTAAAAAGTAAATTGGGCTATTTACTTAATCCTCCTAACAACTATAAGCTTTGGGATTAATTTTATCACGCCACTCATGAGAGTTAGGAGGCTCCAAAAACTTCTTTTCATTTTTATAATAATTCTATTAAAATAATATCAAATCAAATGATATATTATTTTTTCATAAGTTATTCTACTTTTAACCAAATATTCTTTAGTACAAAAAAAAATTACACTAAGGCTTTGCTTGGCAATTGGCTTTAAACTTTGGATCTATTTTTTTTTTGCTTAAAACTCAAAAAATTAAAAAGTTTCATTTGGCAACCCAAAGACTTTTAGCCTTTTAGATTTGTTGCTTTTTTACATAATTTTTTAAATATTTTTTTAAAAATATCATAACTTTTATTATCCACATTTATTTTTTATAAAAAAATATATATATACACTTAAAATTTATTTGTCAAAATCGATTAAATAAGATCTATATTGAATATAAAATTATTTAAAAATAAAATTTTTAAAAATATAACAACTTAAGCCAAGCTTTTTGTTTTTTCATTTAAAATCACTTTATGCCAAATTTTTTGACATTTTGTCTTTTGGCTTAAAATCATTCATATGGTTCACCCAATAAATACTTATTTGACTTAAAATAACTTTAAGAAAAAAGTCTTAACTTAAAATTAAGTTGCCAAACAAGTCCTAAGTTTAACAGCTTCTAAGAGAGTGTTTATTAAAAAATTATAGTTTAACTTTTAGCTTTTAACATAGTAAAAAAATTCAAATAGGTATAGTACTTATAACTTTTTACTTATAATTTCTTATTTTAAATTAAAAAACACAATTTTAAATTAATAATCACAATTTTAGTAGCTGAAGTTATAGATTTATAACGGTATCCAACATTTGTAACTTATGTTTGAAGGTGTGAATTAATACATTCTTCAATTACACCAAACACATTTTTAGTCGTAAATTTGCTCCTTTCCATGTATGTAGTTCGTAATCTCAATTACACCAAACACATTTTAAGTCGTAAATTATATATATATATATATTTGCAGGAGTTAATTTGGGGGAAGGAACGGGTGGAACAATGTCAGACGATGAGGACGAGCTGCAAATGGATTTCTCGTTAGATCAAACGGTTGGGGAGGGACATGACATGACAGGTTTCGGCCCTCTTCTTCCCACTGAATCTGAAAGATCTCTAATGGAGAGAGTTCGACAAGAACTCAAGATTGAGCTCAAACAGGTCAGCGCTTCTCAAACTTTCCAAATTTTCAGTTAACAGTTAGAGACCAATCAACCTCTAAAGATCCAAATTTGTTGTACTCTTTACTAGAGTAGCACACAAGGGATAAGGAATTAAGGTGTTGTTGGTTGGTCATTATTTTGCAGGGATTTAGGTCGAGGATTGAAGACGTGAGGGAGGAAATCTTAAGGAAAAGAAGGGCCGGGAAGCTGCCCGGCGACACCACTTCAGTGCTAAAGAACTGGTGGCAGCAGCATGCTAAATGGCCGTACCCAACTGTCAGTAACTAATTCAGTTTGGTTTAGTTTGGTTTGATTTTAATTTTATATTTTTATTAAAAAATATACTAAGGTCCTATTTGGCAACTTGATTTTAAGTTAAGTTTTTTTCTTAAAGTTGCTTTAAGTTAAATAACAAAAAAATTCGTTTGGCGAATCGTATGAGTGTCTTTAAACTAAAAGGCAATAAATCGAAAAATTTAGTTTAAAGTAGTTTTAAGCCAAAAAAAAAAAATTAAGTTAGAAAAAAATTATTATAATTTTTAAAATTTATTTTATATAATTTTATATTCAATATTGATCTTATTTGATAGACTTTAACGATAAAATTTTTAAAAGTATAATTTTTATAAAAAGGTTAAATGTGTACAATAAAAGTTATGATATTTTTAAAATATATATAAAATTATTTAATGCATGAAAAACGAAAAAGCCAAAAGGCTATAAGCCTTTAGAATTCCAAACTATAGTTTTTAACTTTTTTGGCTTTAAGCCAAAAAAAAAAAAAAAACTGAACACTAAGCCCTTTGCGGAACAAAACCTAACTAATCACATGAAATGTGTAAGATTCACAATTTATAAGACATCTCATCTGAGTAGTTAGTACATTTTAAAGTAATAATATAAGGATTAACTTGGCATCTCTAAAAATGCTAGTTCTTTTGCAAAATAAAAATATAAAAAATAAAAAAAAAATTTTAATTGTAGTGATTAGCATCTCTAACAATTGAAAGAAAAAAAAAACCCAAACTTTTTAGTTGTAGTGTTGGCATATCTAAATTGCCTATTATTTTTGTTCGCTTCCTTTTTTAAGAAAAAAACTATACATATTCTAAGCACTCTAATTATTATTTTTGAGTAAATGACTCTAATACCCTAAAGTAAGAAAGTCAACTCTACTTTAAAAATTAAAAAATGTTATGTCAGTATTCCAAAACATTATAACTTAAAAGTAAAAAATAATAATAATTTAGACATTTTCACAAAAACCAAACAAGAAAAAAAATTACCGTAAATAATCTATTCCAAACAATTCTTTTTTCATTTTTTTCTTAAATTTTGTTAAAGTTAAACTTTTTAAACATGACTTAATAGTATGGGCCATAAATTATAAAAATAATTCGTTCTCTTAATTTAAAATATTGCATCCGTAGCCCTCCTAGAGTTTGAAAATTAAGGATGAATGTCAATTTACGAAACTTTCAGGAAGACGACAAGGCAAAGCTGGTGGAAGAAACAGGCTTGCAGCTGAAGCAAATCAACAACTGGTTCATCAACCAAAGGAAGAGAAACTGGCACAGCAGCCCACAGTCAGTCACGGCTCTCAAATCCAAGCGGAAGAGATAGCCGTTGCTGCGCGCGCACGCATGCACACACACACACAATGGTCTGTATAGTTATTTCTCGGAGTGATTATTCCATGCATGCCTCAATACTTCTGGACACATACGATCATGTGGGACGGCCCTTGTATATAAGAGTAGACCTCACGTGATCACGTGACATTTAGAGAGACATTGGACACCACGTCACCTGCCCCTGGGCACCGAATAATTTTTCTATTTCTAGAACTTCTATCTTAACACTTTGTGTTCAAAAGAGTGAGAAAAATTGGTTAGGTAGATGAAGTGCAAGAACAGGTTATATATATATATATATATATATGCATGTATGGTGTTCTTAGTATGGAATATAATTGGGTGAGCTTGTAGATTTCTATCTTCAAAAGAGTGGAAATTAAATTAACAGATCTCTTGTACCATTGCAATGTGCGCTTATCAACATTTTGAAAAAGTTCCCTTGTTATTCATATATGCATGTCAAATCTACAAGTGATTAGTTTGTAATTTGTTATTTGTGTATGTAGTATTGTTTTTTCTTCAAAAAAGTATTGTGATTGATAAACAAGAAGGGAATTGAATGCAGATTTGGAGCAATTCCAGGCCCTATTTGATTTTTTTTTTTTTGATAACCAAGTTTTCAAATCAGTTTGTGCTTACGTACCTTAATTAGTTATAGAGCTCTAAAGTTAACGGTCAAATATATTGAGGATTCGAACCGATACCAATTGTTTTTCTTTTAAATCCATTCTAGGGGTGAGTGCTGACTACTCATGACAATCAAAAGCAAAGCACAAATTATTGCCATTTTATTTTTATTTTCTCTCCTTTCTTACCTTCCTACTTTAACTACTGATTAAAGGGAAATTCTATTGACCTTTTTCTCTTTTATATTGAATTTTTTATGGTACTTGCATTAATTCTTGCAATTGTAAAACTTAGTAGTTACGAGTTTTGATTGAACCATTAAAAGAATCTCAGTTAATTCGCCATGAGAATCCTCTCTAAATACTCTTTTTGAAGTGCACTACCGATCGAGAGAAACTTTTTGGTTTCATTTTTGTTTTCCATATTTATTTTTCATTTTTTTTTAAAAATAAAATAATTCAAAGATCCTAATTATATTTTTATGGAAGCCAACTTTCTTAATCCAAAAAAAAACCTTAAGGTGTTTCTTAACGAACGATTTTTTTTTTTTTTAAAAAGAAGTTCCTAAATCAAAATTTAGACTTAAAAAAACCTATTAATTTGCACGTTAAGTTATCTAGAGAAAAATCGAAAGCCGACACGAACTCAACAGCAGTTTGTGTTGTAGAGCATTGCACTATACTAGTAATGGGAAATTCTTAGTCGATCAGTATTCTGCCTAACATGACTCTCCAAAGCATTGATCTAACGGGAAAATGGGACATGGGTGATTGTAGCTACGCAAGGTATTTTGACCAAGCTCTCAAGAGTATTTCAGCAGCACAAACTAAGGGTAAAATCAAGTTCTTCATTTGGAAATGCTTAAATGACATTATCCCCACAACCATGAATCTCTCCAAACAGAGAGTCCACATTGACCCAAGATGTCCCTGTTGTGGAGACAATTTTGAAACAGTGGAGCATGTGATTCTTCATTGCAAAAGAGCAAAACTTGTATGGCACTACTCTTCTCTACTGCTAAACTTGCATCATGAGAATAGTTTTCCCACCTAGTGGAAGATGATGTATTCTACTGCCTACAAGGTTGGAGACCTTATAGGTACCATGGGCCTAAAAGCAACTCTGTGTTGGCATATTTGGAAAACTCAAAATGCTTGGGTAGTCTTTAGAAGTCCAAAAAGTGACTAACTCAGCAGTGGCAAAATGGAATGAATTTAGGAAAGCCCAGAACCTTTTAATGACTATAGTCCCAACAGCACCTATGAGGAGAATCCAGAGAGATTATTTCAAATGGGTACCCTGACTCTTGATGCCGTTAAAATTATTATAAACGCAGCACTGAGACGTCAAACTAGAGAAGCAAGGCTTGGCATAGTGTTCAGAGACTCAAACTCAACCCTAAGCAGAATCATATCCATCCCGGTGAAACACATCTCCTCCGCTAGCTTGTTGGAAGCCATGGCAATTAGAGAAGCTATGTAACAAGCCCACAAACTTAACCTTCTCAACATTTCAGATAAAAAGTGATGCCCTTGAGGTCAATCTACCCATGAAGCGACAGCATCCCCCGCCTCTTGATATGCAGCCAATCATAACTGATTGACGGAATCTTCAACCCTTCTTCAGGAATTGCTCCTTACTCCGTGTATCTAGAATTTGTAATGTTATAACCCACAATGCGGTTAAGTACGCTGTGAATTTAGGTAAAGAAACTATATGGGCCGGGAATTTCCCGTCCAATTACGTGTAGTTTCACCTACTTGATTGTAGGCTGGTTGGCCACTGATTTTCTATATTTATTAAATCCTCTCTTTCCTTGAAAAATAAAAAAGTAATTCCAATTGGTACTATAACTTCAACTGTTGATGTATTTAGAGGAGTTTGTTAATCATTTGTTTACTACTCAGAAAAAATACTTTTTGTCTAGAGTTTTTTTTGCATTGTCTTATTTGTTTATGCAAAAAAATACATTTTGTTCACTACTAAGTGGTGGCGAGACAAATAAGTTGAAGTAATATGATTTCTAGTATATTTATTAGAATATTATTTATTTTGATATGTACTTTTTTTTTAAACACGAATCTTGTCTAAAGAGTACATATTCTGTCCACTTATTAATACATTTTGATTTATATTAATTAAATTATATATTTTAATATTTAGATGTGAATGAAGAGATAATATGAATATTTCGATGTGAGGAATGAATGGATATTTTATTGCAGAAAATAAATGTGAATTTTGAATGGATATTTTAATATGAGTGAATTGATATATATATTAATTTTTTAGAAAATTTATTTTTTTACATCGGCATAAAAAAATTTTTAGAAAATTTTGAATGGATACTATTTGCGTTGGGATTACGCTATTGCTTAAGCTCTTGTCACTATTTGCGACGGAATGATTTTCGACGCTAAAAGTATTTGCGACTGCTTTTAGGCAGTAGCAAAAGATCGGCATTTTTCTTAGAATTTGCGTCGGCGAATAAACTGTCGCTAAAGATATAAATTGTCGTTGCTAATATTTTGCGACGGTATATGTCGTCGCTAAAACTCTTTTGCGACCTGGACGATTGCTTCCCCATTTACTGTCGCGAAGCCGTTGCAAATACTATTTGCGACAGCATCATGCCGATGCAAAAATTACTTTTTCTACTAGTTGGTAGTCGACCCGACACGACGTCCAAAAAAAACAATATATATATATATATATAGAAACACCCAAATTGGTATAGTCTTTTAGACATTTTATTTATTAAAAAAACCTTAAAAATAAATTCATATTTTCATTATTTGTATTAACTTTTTAAAACAGTTAAAAAAATTAAAAATATAAACTACAAATTCTCAACCTTTCAATATTCATGAGAGAGAGATAGAGAGAGATCCATCCATCCAAGGTATCATTTAAAAAAGTTCAAACATAGACCGTATATAACTTCGCATACTATTTTATAACTGGACAGAATAGCTTCGGAGGCTCAGTTTGGAACTGCTTAAAATTGCTTTTTGTTAGAAAGCTAAAGCCACGAGGCAATTCAAGCCATTAGGCTCTGTTTGCGATAGTTTTTAAAAGCATTTTTGATATGGCTTTCCTTCAATTTTAGTGAAAGTTCTTTACATTAGTTCAAATAAAGACACTTTTAAGATTCCTCTGGTACAAGAAACTAGAAAAGTTAAAAAAAATTGACCAAAAAATAATTTAAAAAATTCGTATAAGACAAAAGGCTTTTTAAATCATTTTTTTCATTTTTAGTAAATTATTTTCAATTCTACCCAAAATGATTATACTTTTATATTCGTTTTATTATTACGAATTGAAAAAATAAAAAATATTGATCAAAATAATAAAAAGTTAAAAAAAAACAAAAAAAAACTACAAAAAAATGCCGCTAAAAAAGTTATCCCAAATAGAGCCTAAATGTTCCGCATAAGCTTGGGCATCACATGAATATCAAGAGACTCTAATTAGGTGCACAGACATTGGTAACATAACCGAATTTGCACGTAGCAATTTTGAAAAGTCTTGCTAATCACCGTATATTGAGCGATGAATAATAGAATAATGAGGATAAATTTTTTTTAATATTAATACACTTTTAGAGGTAGAGTCTATCACTTTTACAGATATCATTACACTTTACACAGATATCTATATATTATAAACCTATTATCCACAAGTTATTGGGCAGTAGTTAGCATTTTTTATTTTTGAATACTGAACATGAGAATTTTATAATTTGTAGTATTTTTTTGAGACTTTTTAAAACTAAAAAATCAACTTAAAACTGTTGTCATATATCTTTTCAAGCGAGTGAACACATTTATTTTTGTTACTTGATTATCATTTCTCGTAAGTAAAATTCTACTTGCCAAAATATGTGGCACTGAGAATGAATCTTTTTTACTGTATAAATTGATGCAAATGTTTTCAACTCAAAAGTCGATCATCAATTTTATTTGGTTAATTTAAATTATTTTATGTAAAACCATTTGCTACACAAATCGTTCTCTTACCCTCCTTGAATGAACAGTGCAGTAGAAGTTGCAAATAAGAATGGGAAATAACTAGATTTTGTAGAAAAGCATAAACACCTTTTGACCAGGGGGAAATGAAGTAGCGTTCCTCATAGCGTCCATGGTCGAAGCTTAGGTTCGCCTTCCCCTTATATCCTCTCCTTCGAAAGATGCTCGGCCAATGCCGATATATGCCCCAATAAACAATAATTTACGTAAATTATGATATCAACTTCAATAGCAAAATAAGTAAAACTGAAAAATCGACTTAAGCTGTTGCCATACTAAACAAACAATAATTTACGTAAATTATGATATCAACTTTAATAGTAAAATAAGTTTACAAAAAAACACAAAATAAATTGATTTACATAAAAAAATAAACTCATAGAAATGACTATCGTATTATGGCCTGTACCCTTTTGTTTAAAAAGTCAATCTTTAAATTTTATTTCATTTTTTGTAATCTTTTTTAAGAATTAAATCGATATTTTGAATTTTTAGATGCTTCTAGTCTTGAAGCACCTTAAAAGTTAACAAAAAATGATATTTTCAAAAATTAATCCCAGCCGAAAATAAACTATTGTCTTACTAAAAATGAACTTTTTTTTGTGAACTTTTTTTTTTGTTTCAATATTTGTTTTGTTTCTCTATTAAATCAGAAAAAATAAATATTTTTCTAAACTGTTTTCTCCATATTTAGTTATTTCAGCAATATTAATAGATTTTTCTCCGTTTATTGAATACATTTTAGAGTTAATTAATTATTATTTCTATTTAGAACATTTTTAAGAGGGTTGGTTCCATATTGCTAAGATTTTAAAGATAAGGTTCTCTAAAGACTTAGGATTTTAGAGATCGTAAAGTAAAAAAGAACGGAGATAAGAATTTGTAAAAGTTTTCTTAAGAAGCTTAAGGAAAAAATTATTGAACCCACTTGTTTTGTTGTGGACCAACATAGCGAACTAATTTTTGAGCCCAAATTTATATAACAAGTTAGCTAACTAATGTGGCATGTATGTATTTCATCTAGTGGCTCATATTTCTTCAATTAAATCTGATGGTGGGAGAAGGCGTGAGGCACAGGAGAGTGCCTTGGAATAGAATTTTATTCTCTGTGTTTTTTTTTCTTTTCTTTTTTTGTCCCTTTCTTTCTTTCAAGCTTTATGCTTTACTTACTTTTTTGTTAACAAAATAAAAAAAGAAAATAAAAAAAGACAAAGAAAACATATATATATATATATAGTAAGTTACAATAGTTGATGTGACATATCTTTATTGATCTAAAAGTTCATATTCCTTCTAAATAATCCAACGGTTAGATTAAGTTCATTGAGTGAGATTAAGTTCATTGAGACTTCTATTTTTTTGATCGATTTTTATTTAATTCAACTATAACTATCAATTAGGATATAATATTTGTATATTTTTTAATTAATTTATTATTATTTAATTTGAGTATTTGAACAATTTATTGATCTCCTATTATTATTATTTTTTACATTTTTTGTTCCTTATAACTTTAATCGTCATTGCAAACTACTGGATAATTTTAAAAAAATAGTAATAATATATTTAGACACGGGTTATAACTAGTATGGATAAAACTTAGACCAATCTTAACCACAAAGTCTTTTAGTAAGTTGGTAGCTCAAATTCTTTAAGTCCAAGATTTTTAAGTTTATGCCCAAAATTCAAAATAGGTCCATGATTTCTTTTCAACCGCTTTTCATTCGAGAAAAATGCTAATCAAAATTTATTGGATTTGGTTAAAAAGTATATAATATATAGATATTTGTATAAAGTGTATTGATATCTATGAAAGTGATAGGCTCTACACCAAAAAGTGTATTGATATTGAAATTTTTTTTTCTTCATTAAATTATTATTCAAAAGACATTGGACTTTCTTTTAACAGCACCATTCATAAAAATATAATAAGAAAAAAAGAGATAAAGGAGTGGCCGGCCACCTTGGAGGGGAAGACTCCAGTTAATCTCCCAACCAACCAAACTAAAATCTTTCTCTCTTTAGTTTGGAAACATATGGATCCTTAGGAGCTAACCATGCTTGGGGTCCAAGTTTGAGTAATGGCAAAAGTGTCTTTTTAGCTTTAATCCCATGCCTATGAAAAAACCTCCCTCTTTCCCTTTACGATTTTTGGAGAGAGAGAGAGAGAGAGAGAGAGAGAAAAAAGAAGAAGAAGAAGAAGAAGAAAAACAGTTTAAACCATAAGTCCATTTCTCAACTTCATAACTTAAAGTGAACAAGTAAGAAACTTCTATAACCCTCTCTTTTACCACTAAAAAATCTCTTCTCACCTCCACTCTTGAAAAATCTCAAACCACAAATGAAGCTATATTTAGATGAATAAGTTGAAAACCTACGTTGAACCGACTTTTTGTAAGGAGTTGTTGATGAGATCTTTTGAGTTTTGATGCAAAAAGATGAAAATGTTTTGCTTTTTTTTATTTATTTAAACCACCTACAGTATTCTTCAACTGCAAAGAAATTTGATTTTCAATATTTTTAATAAATCATAATAAAAAAATACTTTTGAAGCAAAGTTTTTTATCAGAGTTAAACATGGATGTTAAGTTTCAAATAAAATCTATTTGAAGCATTTTGATTGGGTAAATCTCGAGAAAATTCTTTTCTTTTAAAACTCGTACGGTTTTTTACCTAGCCTTGTTGAAAATGGTAAAACCCTATTTTTGAGTCACTTTCTGAAAATAGTTTCTTAATAAAAAAATGTTCTTAACATGTTCTTTTAATGATGTAAAAAGTCTCATAAAGTTTGAATATGATTTTCTTGATCAAAACTATCTCTATTTGGAGTGGGCCAAATTTGGAACTATTTTTGAATATGTCACATTTTTTTTTGTAAAGGTCAAAACCCTTATTTTTGTTTGGATTTTCAGAAAGTATTTTTTATATAAAAAAAATAGATAACATTCTAATCTAGTTACTATCAGTTTTTTAGATTTTTATATGTTGTTTTGCTATTTATTTCATAATTTCTCCTCACTGTTAGAAAACTTGGAATTGTATAAAAATGTGTAACATTAAGTTCTTTTGCCTAAATTTTCACGTCCCGTATCTTTTACCTTTATAAATGTGTTAGTGTAAAATATATGAAGAATATTTGTTAAACATAAATAGATGAAGAACATATCTTAGTTTTGAAGCATGCTTAGTCCATGCACACTTCGTGTCTTGGGATGTTTCTTTTTTTTTGTTGATGGTTGGGTCATGTAAGTATTGAATCATGTTATGTCTTGAGCTTATCATGTCTTGAATCATGTTTTTGGAATATGGTGCGAACAAGAACGTGGTGTACGAAAACATAGTGTATGAAAATACAATAGTGCCACATCTCAAAATTTCTATTAATTGATGCACCGAGTCCAAGACTTTAGAGTTGACGTCATCTAATAACTCAACACTTTATGTTGAAAGTTAGAGTTTGTCCTAATCCCATGCCTTTATGACTTGAATGAAACAACTTGGTATATCACTCAACAATGCAATCATTATTTCACAAGGAGGGTCGGGATGACCTCGGTGTTCACTTTCAATAAGTCTTATCTTATTTGTTCTTTCGGCAAGGGATAGTTGTTGGTTTATGTTCTTAGGTAGGTCACATGCAGGATTCATACTCATTTATACTATTCTCATATTTTATTGTGCCCAAATTGTAATTATTGTGCTAACTTTATGTTTATGTTAGAGCAGTACGATTTGGGCGTTACTTTTTGGGTTTTACAGTTCATGTCGTTTTATGCTAAATAATGCAAACGAATTCTTAAAAGAGGAATTTCTGGAAGAACAAGTAGAGTATTAAACGGTCTTAAAGCGTTGAGGCTATCTACTCATTTGTCCACTCTTAATGAGTGTGTGATACTTATTAGATGTTTATGTTTTTCTTTTGGATTTGTAATGTTGAACTTTAACAAGATATTTAGTTGAGTATTTTGTTTTTGGAGTGAAATGTAAGGATTAAGACTCTTATATCCCATTAATAATAAGTGTAATTTGAAGTTTAGCATAATTTTTAGGGTAAATTACGCTGACCTCCTCTGAGATTTAACAAAACATCAACCACCTCTTCTGTGGTTTCAAAAACATCACTAATCTCCTATAAAATTTTAATTTTAACATCAATTAAACCCAACCATTAAAATGTTTAACAGAAATAACCGTTCCCACCCCAAAATCGCCATCAAAACCATCCAATCCCCCAAAACCACCATACCCCCCAAAAATCACCCCCAAACTCCAAAATCACCCCACCCCAAAAACTACACCCAAACCCCAAAACCACCGCCCCAAACCTTCATACTGCCGGCCCCGCCACCGTTGCCATAACCGACCCCCAAAACCTCTGGCCCCGCCGATCGCTGGCCCCACACTGCCACCGCCAAAACATCCCCTTTTCTCTCTCTTTCTCTGCTCTCTCCCTTTGCCGTCTCTCTCTCTCCCTTGTTGTCTCTGCTCTCTTCTTCTGTGTGCGCGGTAGTGGTAAGGGTTTGTGATATAGGTGCGGTGAAGGTGCTTCGACAGCGGCTTTGGTGTCGGAGTTCTCGTCGGCGGCAGTGGGGTTTGGATTGAGATGCGACAGTGGGGTTCGGAGAGGGCGGCAGTGGGGTTCGGAGAGGGCGGTAGTGGGGTTCGGAGAACCGAGATGCAGTGGTGGGGTTCGTTACTCCAAACGTCGTCTCTGGACGCTAGAAACCCCAACAATGGCGAGAGGGCAAAGAGAGAGAAAGAGATAGAGAGAGAGAGAGAGAGAGAGAGAGAGAGAGCAGGGGAGGTTTTGGCGGTGGAGGTGGCGGTGTGGGCCGGAGGTTTTGGGGGTCGGCGGTGGCGGTGGTGACGGGGCCGGCGGTCGGTGGCGTGAGGGTTTGGGGCGGTGGTTTTTGGGGGTGGG
>JAOTRH010396627.1:0-35135 GCA_034768845.1 Heliamphora exappendiculata
CTTGAGGAGTGGACGTAGGCTAAGATCAAGCCGAACCACTATAAATCGCTGGTGTCTGGTTCCTTATCTCTATCCCTATTCTTTTAATATTTGCATTGATATCATATTTGCATATCTAGTTTTTATTGCAATATTATTAAAAGGTTTTTTGAAAAAGTTTTTAAAATCTCTATTGCTAGTAAAGAAACCCAATTCACCCCCCCTCTTGGGTTGCCTAGTTCTAACAATTCTTAATAAAAATTTCTCATTTGCATTTTGACATGCATATGCATTGTTCTTCAAACCCTCCTGCTTGGTCGACCTGACGCCCTGAACATACATCCGTTTCGGGGATTGTTGGGAAGGCGGGCAACCCTTACTGACTGTACGCTATCATAGGTGCAGTAAAAGAGTCCGGGCGTATTGTTTGACCATGTTCTGCATGTGAGGTATATACCCGGCTCTATTCAGAAGGCACCTTGTTCAATTGACCAAAACTGGCATTTCGCATATAGTGAACTTAGACTCCTCCATTAGGTGCTACTAACCCTGGTAGGATTATATATTTTTTTATTATTGTATATTTTGTTTGCATATTTTTTAGGATCATTTTGTTTGGGCCTAAGCTAGGTTCTTTCCCGGGTTCGGCCTGGGTTTTCCGTTATCCTTTGATTAGATTAGCTTTTCCTTTGATTTTTACCCGAACTTTTTCTTTCACCATGTTTGGTTCTTACGCTGTAGTTGTTTTCTCAGGGTCTTGTCCGTGTTTTGTTTTAAAGCCTCTAGGGTAGTTTCTTTCTCATCCGAGTTCTTCTCGGGTCATTGGTTCCCTCTCTCCCGACATAGGCTCGTTTCTTCTAGACCCTTGACATAGGCTCGTTTCTTTCAAAACCCTGTCATACCCGTGAGAGTTGGTTCTTTACCGTTATGATGCCTATTTTTTCTTAGACTTTTTATGTCAAACTAGTCCAGTTAGCATAGCTTTGTTTTCATGCCAGGGTGCTGTCCATTTTAGATAAACCTTCCCCCTAGAATTTAGTTGATCCACTTTTCAGCCATCATGTTGGTTTTTGAGTCATCCTATTGTTATGCTGCCAATATGAGCTCGGTAGGGGCATTGTTATAGCTTCCGTGGCCATCTGCTTATGATTTGATATTTTGAATATCAGGGAATTGTGCTATCTGTCGTCGGAATGCTTGTCCAGAGAGTATTTCATACCGGTTGTTCTGCTTTTGGGATCTAGGTGTTCTCTGTGAGACCCTGACCCATTTTTTTGGCATTTTCGGACGTGCATTGCGTGTTTTCATTTGAATATGTTTTATTGCTTTAGATGCATTATCGGACTTAGATATGCATGCGAGATAGGTTCCTTGGGCCGTGGGCCGTTGTGGGGTGAATTTTGAAAAATTTCAAAAAAATATATTTTAGAGACCTATAAATATTTGGAGTTAGATATTTTCATAAATATATTTTTCAAAACTTCTCCAACAAGCTTTCTATTTTCTCTCTACCTTCTCTCTAACTTCTCGGGGGCCTAGGGCTCGATTTTTATTGATCCAACAGCGGATCCTTGCTTTTGGCACGGTGGGCTACGCAACCATTCGGTCAGATTTTAATTTCGACAAAACTCAATTTTGCACGTGGTTCGAGGCGTCGAGTTTTGAACTCACCGAGATAGGATTCTAGACCTGTATATTTTATAAGGGTGCTACGGGTAATTGGGTGTCTTTTTACCGGTTGGTTTGTTGTAGATCTGAGTTTGAATCAAGTTGGGCTTTGCGTTTAAAACCTATTTTTCGTTTATTTCGTGGATGGAATCAGGTATTGGGAGTTTCGTTTGAGGTCTTGGTGTTAAGCCTAGGTGTGTAGATGTTCACGGGTGTTGATTTGGAGTTTGGAGGCTTCGATTTGAGGTTTGGAGGGCCGAACCCGTAGCTTAAAAATGATTTCTGGGTGAGTTTGGTCGATTGAACATATAGGTTCAGTCGACTAGATCTTAGTTTTTGGGTTCGGTCGATTGAATCGAGGGGTTCATTCGACTGAATCGTGCGTGAGGCATTTTGGTGGTTTTCCAATGTGTTGTTCAGTCGAATGGACTCAGGGGTTTGGTTGACCGAACCTGGGCAATGTTGTGTTTATGGTTTTGGTGGGTTTCTTGGTTTTGGATTGACGTCCTATGGCATTCAATTGATTAATTTATGGAAATTAGTCAATTCAAATAACTGTAGATTCCTTTTGGGGTTCGGTTGGTTGTGTTGTGGCTTCGGTGTTTGTTTAGGTGTTGTCCTCGGGGACAACGGGTATGGTAGATGTGGGTTATTGGAGCACGGTTGAGTGCGTTGTGGTTGCATATGGAGCAAGTTAGGGCCCTTGGTCCTTTTGAGAAAAAAGTAGGTGTTTGTAACCTCGTGGTTTGAGGGGTTTAGCGTTAGCCTTCGGTTTAGGCTTAGTGCTATGAGTTATTGGTTGTCCCTGTGAGTGGATGTCGGGTTTGACGGGTGACGTCATGATGTGGGGTTATATCTGACTGTGTGCATTTATAAATTGTTGTGTGCATTTATAACTCTAGTTTGTTTATGCATGGATATGTAAGTGAATTACATGATTTTGATATCTTTACGTGTAACGTGGTGTATGCTTTAAAACTCAGTATTTTATAGGCATGTTTGTGGGCTCTAAGGAGCGGATGCGTGTGGTCCCTCGGTGCAAGTTCGTAAAGAGGTGTTCCATAGGGCTACGGTCTCCCGGTGAAAGTTCGTAAAGATGCATTGATGGGGGCTACGGTCCATCGGTGAAAATTCAGAGAAGATACATGGATTGCATGAACTGCATTGTGGAATGGATAGACCAGTTTTCAAATTATTTTTAAGAGTCATTTGAATCGCGATCTAAAAACCCTTTTCAACTGTTTTCAGGGCTCCTGTGAGTGTGCCAAAAGATGGTTTGGATCCTCGCTTTCCCTTACATGTGAAAATCGTTTTAAAGGCTTGAAAGCGAATCTAAAACTGCACTTCGATTTCCTATCATGTTTTGTTTATATTGCATGCTTGTTTAGTTTCTGCTGAGCCTTGGCTCACGGTGTATGATTTGATTTTTCTTCAGGTACCGGTCATGCAGGTTGATCTGGAGGCGCTAGAGGAGGTGGAAGAGCTGTAGTCTTTCTTTTTGTTCTTTCTATTACATGTATGTTGTAACATGTTTTTCGGCGTTAGAATCGTGTAATGTAAGCCGTTTGGCGATTATATATATACAATGCATGTATGATTTATCTTAAGAGTGTATTCTCGATTGGGTATTGTATGTGGTTATTGTGGGTGCTCACGTAACCCGGAGTATGGGGCGTGACAACTTGGTATCAGAGCTCTGGATTTGAATACCTATAAGCCATGGGAAGTGGGTGTAGCCCGTGTGAGATTGATTGCGTGTGCTTGGTTGCATGTGTTTAGACGCTTTGATAACATGACGTGTCAGCATGTTAGTTATGCAGATGATTTGTATATGTGAGCATGGGGGTTGAACCGTGGGATTGATTAGTCATGTCTTTGGGTGTTTGGATTAACAAACTTGGGAGCCAAGTTAGAAACGCGTTTAGCTGACGTGATTTCTAGCAGGGAATCTTAGTAGGTTATTCAGATTGACTCGTCATTCTTGTCGGTTCTCCTCGATATGTGGGGTTGTTTAGCATGAACCTATGTGGCTATGTGTTAGCATGCTAGGTGTTTAGCGTTTATGTTCATGCAATGTGCTGCATCTTATGTATTGTTTTCCTTTTATATAGACATGATGGCGGTGAAGAGAGGGCGAGACTGTGGTCGAGGCTGTGGCTGTGCTGTTGGCCAAGGGGATGTTCCTATCTCTGATGTTGGGGATGCAAATGCACCCCAAGGACCTGTTGACATGGTAGGGTTATTGCGTGCGCTGGTGCGTTCCATTGGCCAGTTGGTTGAGACCGTCAAAGGTGAGACCGATCAGGAGAGAGAGGGAGTACCTGAGGCGAGGGCTACAGTAGCAATGTAGGAATTCAGACGCATGGACCTGCCTACTTTTTCTGGGATCCTGATCCTATTGTAGCGACAGAGTGACGGGGGTTGGTGACTCAGATCCTGGTCACATTACAGATTGTGGAGGATGAGTTACGGGTTTCATTTGTCACCTTTCAGTTGAGAGGCATTACTCATCAGTGGTGGAGATATGCCAGACCGACTATGGGAGTCACATAGGCAGCTTTTATAGGTGTGTTTCTGGAGAAATACTTCATGGCGTCGAAGTGGAACTTGTATAGGGAGGAGTTCTACACTCTTACTCAGGGGGCCATGGACGTTGTGCAGTACGAGGCCTGGTTTACTAGCATCTCCCGGTTTGCTCCAGAGTTGGTGAGCACAGACGAGTTGCGATCTATGAGGGTTGAGCAGGGCTTGAGGCCGGCGATCAGAGAGCGCGTGGTTGCGCTGGGACTTCGGGTGTTCAAAGAGGTGATAGAGGCTGCAGTGTGGGTGGAGAACACTATGATCGAGATTCAAGCTTCTAGGGAGACTAGGACATCACAGGGTGGTACAGAGGCGTAGACAGGTAAGCGTTCCAGCAAGAGGCAGAGGTTCTCTGGTCCTAGGTTTCACCCATCTGGGTTACCACAGCAATTTTTAGCACCAGCACCATAAGTGGCTTCATTTAGGAGGCCAGAGCAGAGGGAGTGGATTTGCTATCAGTGCAGGCAGCCGAGGCATCGTGTGTCAGAGAGCCCACGGCCGAGGCAGTCCCACGGTTCATGGAGCCAGTCACAGGGGAGGGAACATATCTGCTATGGATGTGGCCAGCACGGACATATTTTCAGGAACTGTCCTTAGAGGGAGAGTGCACTGAGTGCCGTGGGCACGCCAGAGGGTTCGTATGTGCAGGACCGATAGAAGTATCATGCAGTTCAGACTTCTTGGATGGCTGGTGGGAGTACATCAGTTCAGTCGATGCAACAACCGACAGCGCCGAGTTCTGGTAGACAAGATAGAGTAGGGTTTCCCCGAGCTTATTCTCTTATAGCTCCTAGTTCTTCGAGGGCACCAGTTGTGCCGGATGATGAAGATATGCCTTCAGCGAGCAGACGTACTTTGTGAGTCTGCAGGCTTTGGGCCAGTTTCTTTATTGCATCTATTGGGAGTTGGTGGAGTGCTGTGTCGAGGCAGCAGTTGATGATTATGTGAGGTTGTGAAGTTGGGATGGGTTGTAGATCTCGTGTCTTTGAGATAGTTAGCCATTGTTTAGGATGCCTGACCTCTTTTGACTATATCTTAGGAATGGTTTGGCTAACCATCTCGTGTGCCTGTGTCGATTTCGATCGACGGTTGGTTGTTTGACATTGAGTTGAATTTCGGGGGCAAAATTCCTTTAAGGGGGGTAGAGTTTTGATACCCTGACCCGTTTTCTTTTTTCGGCATTTTTAGACCCGCGTTGCGTATTTTTGTTTGAGCATATTTTATTGCTTTAGATGCATGATCGGGTTTAGATATGCATGCGGGGTAGGTTCCCGGGGCCGTGGGTCGTTGTGGGGCGAATTTTGAAAAATTTGAAATAAAGATATTTTGGAGGCTTATAAATATCTGGAATAAGATATTTTCATAATGATATTGTTCAAAAATTCTCCAACAAGCTTCCTATTTTCTCTCTACCTTCTCTCTAACTTCTTGGGGGCCCGGGGCTCAGTTTTCAACGATCCAACAGCGGATCCTTGCATTTGGCAGGGTGGGCTACGCAACCATTCGGTCAGATTTTGATTCTGGCGAAGCTCAATTTTGCTCGTGGTTCAAGTTGTCGAGTTTTGAACTCACCGAGGTAAGATTCTAGACCTGCATGTTTTATAAAGGTGCTATGGGTAATTGAGTGTCTTTTTACTGGTTGGTTTGTTGTAGATCTGAGTTTGGATTAAGTTGGATTTTTGGGTTTAAAACCTATTTTTCGTCGATTTCGTGGATGAAGTCGGATATCAGGAGTTTCTTTTGAGGTCTTGGTGTTAAACCTAGGCGTGTAGATGTTCACGGGTGTTGATTTGGACTTTGGAGGCTTCAATTTGAGGTTTGGAGGGCTGAACCCGTAGCTTAAAAATGGTTTCTGGGTGAGTTCGATCGACTGAACTCATAGGTTCAGTCGAATGGATCTTGGCTTTTGGGTTCGTTTGACTGAATCGAGGGGTTCTGTTGACTGAACCGTGCGTGTGGCATTTTGGTGATTTTCCAGTGTGTTGTTCAGTTGACTGGACTAAAGGATTCGATCGACCAAACTTGGGCAGTGTTGTGTTTATGATTTTGGTTGGTTTCTTGGTTTTGGATTGGCGTCCTATGGTATTCAATTGATTAATTTATGGGAATCAATCGATTCAAATACCTGTGGATTCATTTTGGAGTTCGGTTAGTTGTGTCGTGGCTTTGGTGTTTTCTTAGGTGTCGTCCTCGGGGACGACGGGTATAGTAGATGTGAGTTGTTAGGGCACGGTTGAGTGCGTTATGGCTGCATATGGAGCAGGTTAGGGCCCTTGGTCCTTTTGAGGAAAAAAAAGGTGTTTGTAACCTCGTGGTTTGAGGGGTTTAGCGTTAGCCTTCGATTTAAGCTTAGTGTTGTGAGTTGTTGGTTGTCCCTGTGAGCAAATGTCGGATACGTCACGATGTGGGGTTATATCTGGCTGTGTGCATTTATAACTCTAATTTGTTTATGCATGGATATATAAGTGAATTACATAATTTTGATATCTTTACGTGTAACGTGGTGTATGCTTTAAAACTCAGTGTTTTATAGGTATGTATGTGGGCTTTAAGGAGAGGATGCGTGTGGTGCATGTTGTGTGAGTAGCGTGTGTAGCATGTGACATGGTTTGCAGAACGTAGTGATAGTACGTGGTTTTATGCATTTATATCCTTATTAGGTTATGCATAGGTGTATGGAATGAGATAGATGGTTATGTTAGCTCTGGCTAACGGTAATTACGATAGGGTTACGACCCTTCAGTTAAAGTCTATAAAGAGGTGTTTGATAGGGCTACGGTCCCTTGGTGCAAGTTCGTAAAGAGGTGTTCCATAGGGCTACGGTCCCTCGGTGAAAGTTCGTAAAGATGCATTAATGGGGGCTACGGTCCATCGGTGAAAATTCAGAAAAGATACATGGATTGCATGAACTACATTGTGGGATGGATATACCAGTTTTCAAATTATTTTTAAGAGTCGTTTGAATCGCGATCTAAAAACCCTTTTCAAGTGTTTTCAGGGCTTCTGTGAGTGTGCCAAAAGATGGTTTGTATCCTCGCTTTCCGTTGCATGTGAAAATCGTTTTAAAGGCTTGAAAGAGAGTTTAAAACTGCACTTCGATTTCCTAGCACGTTTTATTTATATTGCATGTTTGTTTAGTTTCTGCTGAGCCTTAGCTCACGGTGTGAGATTTGATTTTTCTTCAGAAATCGGTCATGCAGGTTGATCTGGAGGTGCTAGAGGAGGTGGAAGAGCTGTAGTCTTCTTTTTTGTTCTTTCTGTTATATGTATGTTGTAACATATTTTTCGGCGTTAGAGTCATGTAATATAAGCCATTTAGTGATTATATATATACAATGCATGTATAATTTATCTTGAGAGTGTATTCTCGGTTGAGTATTGTGTGTGGTTATTATAGGTGTTAACGTGACCCGGAGTTTGGGGCGAGACAACTTGGTATCAGAGCTCTAGGTTCGAATACCTATGAGCCATGGGAAGTGGGTGTATCCCGTGTGAGATTGATTGCGTGTGCTTGATTGCATGTGTTTAGACGCTTTGATAACATGACGTGTCAGCATGTTAGTTATGTAGATGATGTGTATATGTGAGCATGGGGGTTGAACCTTGGGATTGATTAGTCCTGCCTTTGGGCGTTTGAATTAACAAACTTGGGAGCCAAGTTAGAGACGCATTTAGCTGACGTGATTTCTAGTAGGGAATCTGAGTAGGTTATCCAGATTGACGCGTCATTCTTGTCAGTTCTCCTCGGTATGTGGGATTGTTTAGCATGAACCTATGTGGCTATGTGTTAGCATTCTAGGTGTTTAGCATTTATGTTCATGCAATGTGTTGCGTCTTATGTATTATTTTCCTTTCATGTAGACGTGATGTCGATGAAGAGATGGCGAGGCCGTGGTTGAGGCCGTGGCCATGCTGTTGGCCAAGGGGATGTTCCTATCCCTGATGCTGGGGATGCAAATGCACCCTAAGGACCTGTTGACATGGTAGAGTTGTTGCGTGCGCTGGTGGGTTTCATTGGCCAGTTGGTTGAGACCGTTAAAGGTGAGACCGGTCGGGAGAGAGAGGGAGTACTTGAGGCGAGGGCTACAGTAGCGATGCGGGAATTCTGACGCATGGACCCATTTACCTTTGTTGGGAATCCTAACCCTATTGTAGCGGCAGAGTGGCGGGGGTTGGTGACTCGAATCTTGGACACATTACAGATTGTAGAGGATGAGTTACGGGTTTCATTTTCCACCTTTCAGTTGAGGGACACTGCTCATCAGTGGTGGAGATATGCCAGGACGACTGTGGGAGTCACATGGGTAGCTTTTACAGGTGTGTTTATGGAGAAATACTTCCTAGCGTCAAAGCGGAACTTGTATAGGGAGGAGTTCTACACTCTTACTCAGGGGGCCATGGACGTCATGCAGTACGAGGCCTGGTTTACTAGCCTATCCTGGTTTGCTCCAGAGTTGGTGAGCACAGACGAGCTGCGATCTACGAGGTTTGAGCGGGACTTGAGGTCGGCGATCAGGGAGCGTGTGGTTACGCTGGGACTTCGGGTGTTCACAGAGCTGATAGACGCAGCAGCGAGGGTAGAGAACACTATGACCGAGATTCGAGCTTCCAGGGAGACTAGGACATCATAGGGTGGCACAGAGGCGCAGATATGTGGGCGTTCCAGCAAGAGGTAGAGGTTCTCTGGTCTTAGCTTTGATCCATCTGGGTTACCACAGCAGTTTTCAGCACCAGCACCGTCAGTGGCTTCATTTGGGAGGCCGGAGCAGAGGGAGTTGATTTGCTATCAGTGCAGGCAGCTTGAGGATCGTGTGTCAGAGTGCCCACAGCCGAGGCAGTCCCACGGTTCATGGAGCCAGTCACAGGGGAGGGAACATATCTACTATGGATGTGGCCAGCACGGACATATTCGCAGGAACTGTCCCCAGAGGGATAGTGCACCGAGTGCAGTAGGCACGCCAGAGGGTTTGTATGTGCAGGATCAGTAGCAGTATCCTGCAGTTCACACTTCTCAAATGGCAGGTGGGAGTACATCAGTTCAGTCGGTGCAACAACCGACAGCATCGAGTTCTGGTAGACAGGATAGAGTAGGGTTGCCCCAAGCTTATTCTCTTATAGCTCCTAGTTCTTCGAGGGCACCAATTGTGCCAGATGATGCAGATATGCCTTCAGCGAACAAAGGTACTTTGTGAGTCTGCAGGCTTTGGGCCAGTTTCTTTATTGCCTCTGTTGGGAGTTGGTGGAGTGCTGTGTTGAGGCAGCAGTTGATGATGATGTGAGGTTGTGAAGTTGGGATGGGTCGTAGATCTCGTATCTTTGAGATAGTTAGCAGTTGTTTAGGATGCCTGACCTCATTTGACTATATCATAGGAATGGTTTGGCTAACTATCTCGTGTGCCTGTGTCAATTGCGATCGACGATTTGTTGTTTGGCCTTGAGTTGAATTTCGGGAGCGAAATTCCTTTAAGGGGGACCCTGACCCGTTTTCTTTTTTCGTCATTTTTGTCCGCGCGCTGCGTGTTTTCGTTTGAGCATGTTTTATTGCTTTAGATGCATGATCGGGCTTAGATATGCATGCGGGATAGGTTCCCAGGGCCGCGGGCCGTTGTGGGGTGAATTTTAAAAAATGTCAAAAAAAGATATTTTAGAGACCTATAAATATCTGGAGTTAGATATTTTCATAAACATATTTTTCAAAACTTCTCCAACAAGTTTCCTATTTTCTCTCTACATTCTCTCTAACTTCTCGGGGGCCTGGGGTTTAGTTTTCAACGATCCAACAGCGGATCCTTGCTTTTGGCACGGTGGGCTATGCAACCATCCGATCAGATTTTGATTTCGGCAAAGCTTGGATTTGCACGTGGTACGAGACGTCGAGTTTTGAACTCACCGAGGTAGGATTCTAGACCTGTATGATTTATAAGGGTGCTATGGGTAATCGGGTGTCTTTTTACCGGTTGGTTTGTTGTAGATTTGATTTTGAATCAAGTTGGGTTTTTGGGTTTAAAACCTACTTTTCGTCGATTTCGTGGATGGAATTGGGTATCAGGAGTTTCTTTTGAGATCTTGGTGTTAGGCCTAGGCGTGTAGATGTTCACAGGTCTTGATTTGGAGTTTAGGGGCTTCGATTTGAGGTTTTGAGGGCTGAACCCATAGCTTAAAAATGGTTTCTATGTGAGTTCGGTCAACTGAACTCATAGGTTCAGTCGAATGGATCTTGGTTTTTGGGTTTAGTCGACTGAACCGAGGGGTTCGGTCGACTGAACCGTGCGTGAGGCATTTTGGTGGTTTTCTAGTGTGCTGTTTAGTCGACTAGACTGAGGGGTTCGGTCGATCGAATCTACGTAGTGTTGTGTTTATGGTTTTGGTTGGTTTCTTGGTTTCTGATTGGCGTCCTATGGTATTCAATTGATTAATTTATGAGAATTAGTCGATTCAAATACCTATGGATTCCTTTTGAGGTTCGGTTGGTTATGTCATGGCTTCAGTGTTTGTTTAGGTGTCGTCCTCGGGGACGACGGGTATGGTAGATGTGGGTTGTTAGGGCACGGTTGTGTGCATTGTGGTTGCATACGGAGCAGGTTAGGGCCCTTGATCCTTTTGAGAAAAAAGGGGGTGTTTGTAACCTCGTGGTTTGAGGGGTTTATCGTTAGCCTTCGGTTTAGGCTTAGTGCTGTGAGTTGTTGGTTGACCCTGTAAGCGGATGTCGGGTTTGACGGGTGACGTCACGATGTGGGGTTATATCTGGCTGTGTGCATTTAGAACTTGTTATGTGCATTTATAACTCTAGTTTGTTTATGCATGGATATGTAAGTGAATTACATGGTTTTGATATCTTTACGTGTAACGTGGTGTATGCATTAAAACTCAGTGTTTTATAGGCATGTATATGGGCTCTAAGGAGCGGAAGCGTGTGGTGCATGTTGTGTGAGTCGCGTGTGTAGCATGTGACATGGTTTGCGGAACATAGTAATAGTACGTGATTTTATGCATTTAAATCCTTATTAGGTTATGCATAGGTGTATGGAATGAGATAGATGGTTATGCTAGCTCTGGTTAACGGTAATTACGATAGGGTTACGACCCTTCGGTTAAAATCCGTAAAAAGGTGTTCGATAGGGCTACGGTCCCTCGGTGCAAGTCCATAAAGAGGTGTTCGACAGGACTACGGTCCCTCGGTGAAAGTCCGTAAGGATGCATTGATGGGGGCTACGGTCCATTAGTGAAAATTTTGAGAAGATACATGAATTGTATGAACTGTATTGTGGGACGGATAGACCAGTTTTTAAATTATTTTTAAGAGTCGTGTGAATCGCGATCTAAAAACCATTTTTCAACTGTTTTCAGGGCTCCAGTGAGTGAACCAAAAGATGGTTTGTATCATCGCTTTCCCTTGCATGTGAAAATCGTTTCAAATGCTTGAAAGAGAGTGTAAAACTGCACTTCGATTTCCTAGCACGTTTTGTTTATATTGCATGCTTGTTTAGTTTCTGCTGAGCCTTGGCTCACGGTGTGGGATTTGATTTTTCTTCAGGTACCGGTCACGCAAGTTGATCTGGAGGTGCTATAGGAGGTGGAAGAGTAGTAGTCTTCCTTTTTGTTCTTTCTATTACATGTATGTGGTAACATATTTTTCGGCGTTGGAGTCGTGTAATGTAAGCCGTTTGACAATTATATATATACACTGCATGTATGATTTATCTTGAGAGTATATTCTCGGTTCGGTACTGTATGTGGTTATTGTGGGTGTTCATGTGACCCGGAGTTTGGGGCGTGACATTCTCCGTGAGTTTATCATTGGGCCGAGAAAAGTACAGTCAACACACGTTTGGGTGAGGTTAGGATCAGGCAGACTTTGTATGGTATCTGAACAGCCAATTGAGTCAGCTGAAATGGCAGAAAACAAGGTGAATCTGGCAGCTTAATGAAGGCAATTACTGATATATAGAGAGTCGTAGAGCAACAGACCCAAGCTCAAGTGCAATGTCAGGCACAGATTCGGGCAATTCAGGCTCGTATCCTTGTTGTGAGTGGACAACCGGATGACACGAATGAGAATGCTGAAGACTTTTAGGATGGCAATCAAGTCCTCGATGGACCGCAAGTTGTTCCACCACCACCACAGAACCCAATCAGGTGATAGTTGTGGAAGAAAATATTGCACAGTTTAGAGAATCTACACTAATTGAAAAGATCGACCGGATGAAAAAAGTCCTTTGAAAGGCCAAAGGGATCGGGGAATACATGTTAGATGTAGGAGGACTATGCTTGTTCCCAGATGCTAAACTGCCAGAAAAGTTCAAAATGTCGGACATGAAAAAATTTGACGAAACCAAAGATCCCAGAATTCATCTCCGAATGTATGTTGGCACCCTGTCGCCAATGGGAATTGATGACCAGTTGAAGGCTCAGCTCTTTCACCGATCTCTTTCTAGGGTAGCCCAGGAATGGTTTCTCTCCCTTGATATAGCCAAAACCAGAACTTGGGAAGACATAGCTATAGCTTTCATCAGTCAGTATAGTTACAATGTCCAATTGGACGTAACTAGCCAAGAGCTTGAGACGACTCGACAGGAGAACCAAGAGTCTTTTGTTGATTTTTTGACCCGGTGGAGGGGTAATACCGCCAAGATGACGAACCGGCCTTTCGAGAAAGAGCAAGTGAGGATAGTAGTGAAGAATCTGCAAGCTCTCCTGAAATGTTATTTGATCACGCAGCCACTCTCCACATTCGAGCAATTGTTTGATGCTGGGGATCAGATAGAAGATGCAATCCAGTTTGGGGATATTGAAAAAGCTGAGCTGAGCCAAAAACCCAGGAGGACCTTCCCCCCAAATAACCAAAACCAATCTGCTGCCACCAACCTCGTGTCTCGTTCAAATGAGGTAAACTTGTTGAACCCGTCCTCTTCCACCCAACAATCCAACAACGCCTAACAGTCAGATAACAGTCAACAGCAACAAAGGCCAAGGAGGGTGTTCACTCCCCTCAACATTTCATTATCCACTGTCCTGAATCGACTCGTCGAGAAAGGGCTCATCAAGCCATTTGACCCCATGCCTGTACCTGATCTCCTACCGCCGAGGTTTAATGCTTCTCAATACTGCGCCTTCCACCAAGGTCATGGGCATTTGACTGATAAGTGCATGAGGCTCGGACATGAGATTCAGAACCTCATCGACAACAAGGTGATCCCACCACCATCTGCCACCCCAAAATCGAATGTCACTACCAACCCACTGCCGAACCATGCCAGGCAGGCTGGGGTAAATTACATCTCTTTGGCAGAATTTGAGGACCCAAGTCAGTACATCTGTTCAGCACACCTACCATGCCCTCACGTTTCAATAACTGAGGATTAGACAGCATGCTCATTCATGGTGGTTAGAGGCAGTCGAGACAGGATGGAAGAATAGAACGATAATGCATGGGAATGGTATCAACCGATAATCCAAATCTTCCAACAAGAGGAGTGCAATGAAGAAGATGGCTGGCCATTGGATTACCTGACTCGACTTTATGGGTTTGGTCATGTGCTCGATGGCATCACTCTTCCCCAGCTTCTTGAAGAGGAGATATATGTCGACGAAATGCAGTCTTACTGGCTGGTAAGAATCGTGTTGAAATTAGATGGAGTAGAGTGGACTAATTTTTGGAATACTCGGGAACAACAAGTAAATTTTATCGAGGAAGACATCTGGGAGGAAGTCGATAATACATGGGCTATAGAAGATGATGATGAGAGGAAAGGAAGAATGGCAATCGATGATTTGGGTGATTTGTGGGCGTTTGAAAGCTCTCCACTTGTGAATGAAGTACGACAGACCAGTGATGAAATAATAGAATTATGGGATCTTGAGGAAGAGATAGAACATCTAACCAGAAGTGAGCTACATTTCAAGCCAGCCCAATTAGAAAAGGGGCAACCAAGTGGGAAAGGAAAGGAGAAAGGACAAGAAGAAGAAGATGATGCAGCGTTAAAACAGTTAAAGAAGACACAAGCTAATATCAGCATTTGAGGGCTACTGATGGCCTCGCACAAGAACATGCAAGCTGTACTAAAAGTTTTAAATAAAGCTAGTGTTCCAATAGAGGCAACCCCATAGCAATTGATTGGACTGACTCTGCTGGCCGTTGAACCAAAAATCATTTTTTTCTCTGATAAAGATTTGCCAGTAGAAGGGAGAAATCACAACAAACCGCTGCATATCACCATTAAGTGCCTAGACAAATGGGTCCCCGTGACTCTCATCGATAACAGCTCTGCATTAAATGTATGTCCTCTCAGAATAGCACTCTGTTTAGGACTAAAGACGGAGCAATTCATACCAAGCAATCAAGGAGTCCAGGATTATGACAAAACAAGGAGAGACGTAGTGGGATTAGTGTCATTTGCTATCTCAGTAGGGCCCTTGGAACCGTCGATCGAGTTTCATGTACTGGACGTACCGGCATCTTTTAACTTGTTGGGAAGACCTTGGTTGCATAACCCAAATGTCCAGGCTGTACCATTGACTCTCCATCAGAAATTAAAGTTGATAAGAAATGGGGCAGTTTTAACTATTCACGGGGAGGACAGCATTCATCCCCCGAGAGGAGAAGAGGGCGCAACTCTATTGGAAGTTCAGCATAGTGAAGATGATCTATTGCTCAGTGGTTTCCGATTTGATGAAGCACAGGCTGTTCAGATGCTGATGAATGAAGAAGAAAGGTATGTCAACCCTCGGGCTATAACAATAATGAGAAAAATGTCATTTTTCCCTGGTATGGGATTAGGACGTAAGCAACAGGGAATCCCGAAACCCATTCAGGTATTGCCAACTTCGCACCGTTTTGGTCTTGGGTATAAACCAACGGAAGAAGACTTGGAAGGGCCTAAAAGGGGACGAAATGCCAATTATTCTAGGATGCTCAATGGGTACTTCGTCAAGGAAGGGGAAGATTTTCCATATTACGACTTTCTAGAGCCGTGGATCGATGAAGAAACCAATCAAAAGCTGCCAGGTTTGGAGATCTTTTTCAGCCATCAGTTGTCTGACACGGAAGAGGAAGAGACAGTGGAAGGGAAAGAAGAAGGAAAGAAGATCCGAGAGGAATATTGGGCCGACAAGTTTGATGGTACTGACATGGGAATGCTGTTTAATGAGAAGATGGCCCAACAGCAGGTGACTGATCAGGACTGTTTTATAATGGGTTTCAGCACACCAGTAGATTGCACCAAGCTCATTGTTGATGCAACCACAAAAGAAGTAAAGAATTGAACCATCGAGTCATTTGATGAACATTTTGTCTGTTCTGGGTCTAAGTCTGAGTCTGAGTTTATAATTGAGGGCACGTCTGTTTGTGCACCTCCCCCTGTCTATGCTTTCGAGTTTGTAATTCCTTCTTCTTTCAATAAAATGAAGGAGATTTCCGGTTACTCTGCTTTGTTTGATTTATTTCATACGCTTTATGACGATTTGGAATTCGACGGGGATGTTCCTAAAAAAATAAAACTTTTAATAAAAAGAGAACAAAAAATGCGTGCCCAACCAATAATTGAAGAAACTTTGTTAACAAATTTGGGTAATGAAACTAACCCACAAAATGTGCAAATCGGTTCTTCTTTATCCTTAATTGAACAAGAACAATTAATAACTTTATTAAAAGAATTTAAAGATGTGTTTGCATGGTCATACAAGGATATGCCTGGAATTAATCCTGACATTGTCCAACACCATATCCCTCTATATCCTAATGCTAAATCGATCAAATAAAAATTAAGACGGATCCGGCCAGAATGGGCTCTGAAGGTCAAAGAAGAAGTTGCCAAACAGATCAATGCCGGATTCCTAATGGTAACTGAGTATCCGAAGTGGGTAGCCAACATCGTGCTAGTTTTAAAGAAGGATGGCTATATCCGAGTTTGCGTGGATTTTTGGGTTCTCAACAAGGCTAGCCCAAAAGACGATTTTCCGCTGCCACACATTGACGACTTGGTAGACAGTACAGCAGGGCATGCCCTATTTTCATTCATGGATGGTTTCTCCGGGTACAACCAGATTCTGATGGATCCCGAGGACAAAGAAAAGATGACCTTCACTACACCATGATGCACCTATTGTTATCGAGTAATGTCGTTTGATTTGAAGAATGCAGGGGCAACCTATCAAAGGGCTGCCACTACCTTATTGCATGACACGATATATAAGGAGGTTGAAGTGTACGTGGACGACATGATAGTCAAGTATAAGGATCGGGATGGCCACATTGTAGCACTGCAAAAATTCTTCGAAAGGATTCGAAAGTACAAGATGCGACTCAACGCACAAAAGTGTGCCTTCGGGGTTACCACTAGAAAAATGCTTAGGTTTATGATCACTCAACGAGGCATTGAAGTTGACCCTTCTAAGATCAAAGCAATCTTAGAAACGCCTCCCCTAAGGACCGAACGAGAATTTAGGGGCTTTTTGGGTAAAATACAGTTTATTAGTCGGTTCATCGCAAAACTGACAACTACCTGCGAGCTGCTCTTCCATCTGTTGAAGAAAAGAATTGAGTTTGAATGGGATAAAAAATGCCAAGGAGCCTTTGACACCGTGCGACGGTACCTGCGGAATTCACCTGTTCTAGCTCCTCCCGAACTTGATAGGCCACTGATCCTCTATTTGTCAGTGACTGATTCAACTATGGGATGTATGTTGGCGTAAGAAGGTGAAACGGGAATTGAAAAGGTTGTCTACTACTTCAGCAAGAAGTTGACAGGGTCGAAAATACGGTACACGCCATTGGAAAAGACATGTTGGGCCTTGGTTTGGGCTTCCCGAAAACTGAGGCACTACATGTTGTCTTTCACAGTAAATATCATCTCTCGGATGGACCCGTTGAAGTATCTATTTGAAAAGTCAACGTTGATAGGAAAGTTGGCTCGATGGTTGCTGTTGTTATCAGCGTTTGATCTTCAATACGTCACACGGAAGTCAGTCAAGGGCAGATCACTAGTAGAATTCCTGGCCGATCAACCAGTTGAGGGAGGAGAAGATACGGAGTTCCAGTTTCCTGATGAACAGTTGATGAAAGTGGGGGATGACAGGTGGACTCTATATTTTGATGGCGCGTCCAATCAATACGGCTATGGAATAGGAGTCCTTCTTATCACTCCTGACGAATCATATGTTCCATTGTCTCTGAAGCTCAATTTTGAAGTCACCAACAATTAGGCTGAATATGAAGCATGTTTGGCGGGATTAGAGGCAGCCCTGGAACTAGGGGTAAGAAAGCTGAAAGTCATCGGAGATTCAGCACTGGTAGTTTCACAAGCGAGAGGAGAATGGAAAGTCAGGGACTTAACCTCGATTCTCTATCATCAAGACCTAGAGAAACTAATACCGTGTTTTGAATCAGTAATCTTCACCCATGTGCTAAGACTGCAGAACAAGTTCGCCGACGCACTGGCCACCCTAGCATCGATGATTGACATACCATTAGGAGTCTAAATGAGGCCTTTGGTAATTGAACAAAAACGAAAGCTGGCATACGAGACGGCGGCCGCAATTGAAGAAAGCACTGACAACCTTCCATGGTATTTTGACATTCAAAACTTCCTAGAGCAAGGAGAATATCCCAAGTTTGCCAGCAAGAAGGACAAAAGGGCGATACGGAGACTATCTGCACAGTTCATCATTTGCTGCGATAGACTGCACAAACGAGGACATTCTGGGGTCAATAAGCTGTGTGTCAACACTGAAGAGGGCCAAACATTGATGAAAGAAATCTACACAGGAGTTTGTGGGCCACACATGAGTGAAAGTATGTTAGCCAAGAAAATTCTACGACAAGGATACTTTTGGATGGCAATGGAGACAGACTGTATATAGTTCATACGGAGGTGTTATAAGTGTCATATTCACGCAAACCTCATACACGTTCCCCCGTCCTAGCTGTACAACCTGACGTCACCATGGTCGTTCTCAATATGGGGCATTGATGTGATTGGCAGAGTAACACCAAAGGCATCCAATGGACATGAGTTTATTTTAGTGGCCATTGATTATTTCACTAAGTGGGTGGAAGTAGCCTCCTACTCAGTATTGAAAGCCTCCCATATTGCTAAGTTTATCAAGCAGAACATCATCTGTAGGTACGGAGTCCCACATGAGGTTATCTCAGATAACGGTTTACATTTCTAAGGGGAGGTCCTGGATCTTTTCGAAGAATACCGAATAGTGGCTCACAAATCTTCACCATATCGGCCAAAAACCAACGAAGCAGTTGAGGTAGAAAATAAGAACATCAAAAAAATTCTGCAAAAGACAATCAACTCACACAAAGATTGGCCAGAACATTTACCATTTGTACTTTGGGAATACCGAACGTCAATTAGAACTTCAACCGAAAGTACGCCATACTCTTTAGTGTATGGGAATGAAGCTGTGCTTCCCATTGAGGTGGAAATCCCTTCACTAAGAGTAGTAACCGAAGCCGATATATCGAAAGAAAAATGGCAAAAGAACCGGATAGAGGAGTTACTTTTGTTTGATGAAAGAAGACTGCATGCCCTATTTCATGTACAAGGGTAACAAAGGAGGATAGCTCGAGCGTTCAATAAAAAGGTCAAGGCCCGAAACCTTAGAGAAGGAGATTTGGTTCTTAAGAAAATCAGAGCTCCTATCTTTGACCCGAAAGGCACATTCAAGCCAAACTGGTCCGGACGGTTTCTCATCAAAACCATCTTGACCGGTGGTGCAGTCTTTGTCATGGATTTGGACGACAATGTGTTCTCCACTCCAGTTAATCTCGATCAGCTCAAAAAGTACTATCCTTGAGGTAAAAATAAAGATAAAATAAAAAACTCGCTGAGTTAAAAATCGAAAAGGCAACTCAGACAAAAGTTAGAGTAGCCTGTAAGGTTGAAAAGCCGAAAAGACGACCTTGGCAAACGTTAGGGCACTACAAAAGGTGAGTGTCAATACCCGAGTGAAAACCGAGCCTGAACTACGTTATGGCATGATTCCATCTTCTTGGGATACGTATGCAGCTTCTTTTAAGAAGTCCGACCACATTCTTCGTTCATAACCATCTTAGAATCTGAGTAAGACCAACGCAAATTTATTCTTGAATTTTGATAACAAAGTCATTCAAACTTTGGATAAATTTGAACCATCTTAAACACGAAGTGGGAATTTGTCATTACTTTAATTGGAATTATAAAGTTTTTTTGAAAAGAAGGGCATGCGCGTCCCAAACTCTATGAATAGAAGGAAAGCTGTGAAATTTTCTAAAACAAAGCAGGAGGCCTCAAATCTTTCTCCTTTTCGCTGCCTGTTTCCCTTCTTCTTTATCCTTCCTCTCCCTGTCTTGTGTTAGCCATATCTTATACTCTGCAGAAAACTTGGGACATTGCAGCTCTTGCATCTCCATCAATGAACGTGATGGCCAGGCTTCCTGATACAATGCCAGAAACGGAGCCCGTAGTACAGATGAAGATAAATGGCCTCAGATGTTGTGAGGGATGATCTGACTGCGACCGCAATGGCGCATGATCCTATGGGGACAATAGAAAGTAGTCTGACGCAGGCCAACGAGTAAAACACCAGGGTGATCCATGGTGGCCAAGGTCATGGCAGAGATCCGCCACCAGGGGCACTACCAAGTAATATCAAGACCAATCAGAGAAGAAAGGTACTGTCGCCAAGTTGCTTCGGTGTCACATATCTGATAATAGGGGCGATAGAGGAAAGCTGCAGCACTGTGTCTATCAGTAGGTGGCTTCTGTACAAGATTCACATTCTCCATCAGCCAGATCCATAGTGAAAGTTAGATTAGTAAGGGAAAGGCCTGGAAAAAAGTTTTGATAAAGAGAGAGGTCTTGGGCTCACCTGAAGAAGCAGAGGACTGCCAGCAAAAGTAGTGATTTCCCCGCGATGAACAGCATCTAGGCCCAGCAATGTCTCGGCTAAGACAAGTGGTACAAAATCCTTCCCCATCCACATCTGCCTAGCAATGTCAACCAAGGCACAACTAACTCGCTCATCAAAAAGAATGAGAAGATACTGAGCAAAAAGACAGAAGCAAAGAGCATAATGACGTCGCAGCTGAAAGATAAGGTCGCTAAGGTCACCGGTAGGATGGAAGCTGTCAATGATCCAGGGAATGTCAAGGCAGTCACCCGATGTTAGAAAAGAAGCCTCCATCTTAGACAGGCCACAAAGTTGCATCACCCATTGCCGAGCAAAAAGGAGAAAGTGGGAACAACGACAGGACTCCACGAAGCCAAGTCCAGGATAGCAGCAAACTCCTCCATAGTGGGGCATAACTCTTCAAGACCGAATCGAAAGACACGGGACTGAGGATCCCATAGCCAGGCAGCAGCTTCCAACAAAGGACCATCAGTCTTCACAGTCATGAGAGGAAATAAAGAGTTGACACCGAAAGGGGTAAAGTTCAAACGCTCGACATAGGAAAATGCCTCGACCCATGCAGAAAGGGAAGAAGCCATTTGATTCTGAGTAACAGAAAATGGGGTCTCCAGGGCTGTATTTATAAGGCAAAAAAGGGCAAAAAATCAAAATTTTGGCAAAAGTCTTGCTCAACATGACGACCGCCATCTTGGAATTGGCAACCGCCAACTCTAAAAAGCATAGTACAGTGACATCAGCCCTTTGACTCGACGACCGCCATGATGGAATGTGTGGCCGCTATGTAAGCATTTAAGGAAAATGGCGACCGCCAGGTTGATTCTGGCGACCGCCATGTTAAAGGGTGGAGGACACGCATCAGTTTGTGGTTTCTACATTCTGCATATGTCTGGACTTTTGTATTTTTCATCCATCACAGTTCAAGCAGCAAAGAAAACATAGATGAAAACCAAGCAATAAATGGCACGAAGGACTAAAGTGTATCAAAAAGTAGCAGAATGTATCAAAATGAAACTGGAGCACCCAGGCCCAATAAAGCAGTAAACTGGGGCACACAGGCCCATGGATTAAGTAAATGCATCAAACCCAGGACACGCAGGCCCATAAACAGTAAATGTATCTAAATAAAAATGTAAAAGTAACTGGGAAAGGGGGGCTCTCTCTCTCTCTCACTCATGCCTTGGCAGACCCGGCGAGAAGAAGGGCTGGCCTTGTCCATGCTCACGTCCTCAAAAAGTATCTCAATATAGTCGTCCCCATCACTGCCGGAAGAGGAAGACACAGCCCTGGAGTGACTCTGAGTAGAGGAGATAGACCCTCGGGAGCGAGCTCTGGAAGAGCCAGCACGAGAACCACGACCTCGGGCTAGGGCTGGAGCAGGAGAAGGAGCAGTAGCCGCGGTGGTACTATGCCGGTAGCTAGTATTGGAGGCTGTCAGAAGAAAACAAGGATCAAAACGAAGTACATGAAAAGAAACAGAAAGGTTGGAAGAAGTCGTGAAGATACTTACTTTGGCTGCAGGAGTAAAAGCAATGCCAGCTGCTCGTACGGTGGCATAAAGCTGACGGATCAATGCCCTTTAACCCATAAACATCAGCAGCGGACGGTCCTCCTCATGACCCTAAACTGACTCCTTAGTCCTTCTCATGACACTAAACTAACTCGTCGGTCCTCCTCGTGACCCTAAACTGACTCATCGGTCCTCCTTATGACCCTAAACTGACTCCTCGGTCCTCCTTATAACCCCAAACTGACTCATCGGTCCTCCTCATGACCTTAAACTGACTTGTCGGTCCTCCAACTGACTCCTCGACCCTCCTTATGACCCTAAACTGACTCCTCTGTCCTCCTTATGCCCTTAAACTGACTCGTCGGTCCTCCTTATGATCCTAAACTGACTCGTTGATCCTCTTCATGACCCTAAACTGACTCGTCGGTCTTCTTCATGACCCTAAACAGACTCGTCAGTCCTACTTATGACCCTAAACTGACTCATCGGTCCTTCTCATGACCTTAAACTGACTCGCATTGCATTACACTATACTTGTCATACATCATACGCATGCTTGTATGCTTGTGGCCTAAGATTGATGGCTCGGTCAAACGGATGTTGTCTCTGGATCTTTGATATAACTTGCTCCACGCGTTGCTATGCAAGTTATATCAAAGAAGGGCAACTGTAGATACCTTAATTTGACCCCGCGTAATCTTAGGTCAATTCGATGATAAAAATAAGTAGAATGGTGTCTCAGTTCGATCATCAAAAAATGATCCAAGCTCGGTATTTGAATCCAAAACCTTTAAATCAATGAAATTTTGTCAAACCATCGAAACTTGTTGCCCAAGTAAGGCGATCGCCATGTTCATTGTGGCGACCGCCACCTTCTAATATGGCGACCACCAGATTACATTGTAGCGACCGCCATAGAATTTTGTGGAACCTTTCAAAAACATGGCGACCGGCAACTTTCATTATAGCGACCGCCAACTCCAAATGGCCTGACGTGTCCCTAAAATGTGGTAGCATTTCATTGGCTGAAGAACTCTATAAATATCGTACCTCTAGTACGTTTTCAAGGACAGAAAATTAGAGAATTGAAGTGTGAGGTTTTGAGAGTGAAGCTCTACCGAGGTGCTGAGCAATTTCGAGTCCTGACGCCGAAGCGCTGCCAAAATACCGAGCTCCGAACCTTCTACATTGAAGCTTTGCTTGGATCGCCACCAGAGGATCGACCTATTGAAGCACGTTCCCTAATTGTGGATTTTCCGACAATCTAGGTATCTCGTTTGGATTCTCGATCCTTCTAACTCCATTCCCTCTCTTTTGAAGTGATCGGGTTAACTTTTAATTTCAATTAGTATGTTTCTTTTGTTTGCGTAATTAAACTTCGTTTATAGTTTAAATTGCCTTATGTAATTTGATTATTGTTTAGTTATTAATTTTCTCACGTTCACACTTAGCACATTTGTTATTTTCTTTCATTAATTCATTAAAAGTGCTAACACAATTTGACGATACGACTAAATAATATCGTTATTTTTATAATATAAGCACTTACATAAAAATAACTATAATTGTCAATATTACACTCATTTAATTCTAGTATTTTATTTCTTCTCTTTTCTTTTTTTTATGTTAATTTAATGTTATAGCATTTATTTTATTTTTTTTTCTTTTAGTTATTCTAATTTTCTTTGTAATAGCATTCTATTTCATTTTCTTTTCTTTTCTTGTACACTAATTTAATGCTCAATCTCATTTTCTTCTTAGCATAATGTTTTTTTTTCTAGCTCTTATTGTCTATTTTTCATTTCTTTTCTTTATAGTAATGTAATTTTCTTTTTCAGCACTTTATTTTCGTTCTTTTTTTTAATGTAGTCTTATTTTCTTTTCCTTGTAATGTAGTTTTATTTTTTTAAATATATATTTTTATTTTTTTTCTATTTCTTTTCATAATACTTACCTTATTCTTCTCTTAATTTCTTTTGTTAAAATAAAAAATCACAAAAGTCTCTTAAATTAATCTTTAAATGAATTTTCTCTTATTATAGCAATTTTTTTCTCTTTTCTTTCCTTTTTCTTATTTTCTTTTCTCTTTTAAAGTATAAAATATAAATAGTTAGATTTTCTTTTTCTTTAGTTTAATAACATCTTCTAACTTTTTCATTCTATAACAATTTTCTTACTAAACATTTTCTTTATTTTCCTTTTCTTCAAACCTCTAAATTCTCTTTCTTATGAAACTATTATCTTCTTTTATTAGTAAGTTTTCTTTACTTTTAGTGTTAAATACTCATTATATTAATGTGAATGCATGTTTTAGTATACTTGAAAGCATGTTTAGAATAGTTTACTTTATTTTTTGTAACAAATCATGTTTAGATAATTTTCACATTTTCTAGTATATTTTTGTTCACTAATGCACATCATGATAGTTAGTTTATTTTTGTGAATATTGCATGCGGGTATGCTCCATGTATCCTTTAATTAGAAATTGCATGTCATAGGACTTAGAATTTTCTTTTCTTATTTATTTTGTTTGGAGTTCTATGTACATATCTTATGTATTTTTCATATTTAATTTTGGATGTTCTCTCATGGTCTTAACTTTCTTTATTTGCAAGCATTTGAGAAAATTCTTATCAAAGAACCAATGATGATTAGTAGAGGCCATCCCGATTCGTATCTTAGCTTTCGAACCTTCTTTCTCTGGTTAACGTTTTCAAGATCAGTAGTCATTTTTGTTTTTCTTAATTTTTTTCTCAAAAATTAAGTGGCGACACTATTTTCAACAAAAATAGGTTTTTAAAATATAATTTTCAAGGTGTTAAAATATTTTTTAAATATATTTGAAATCCTCTATTTTTAAAATATTTTCAAAATCTCTAAATTCCAACGCCACAAATACTATGTTATGAAATTAAGCATGGAAAGATGTTCAACGAAATATAGCATAAGATACAAGCCTTTAAAGCACGAGGTACAACAATTTAAAGCATATGGTACAATTTTCAAAACATGGTTCTAATCTCATGGTATTGTCACGCCCCAACTTTCGGGTCACGTGAAATTCCCACAAACAACCAACATAAAACCCGGCCCGAGAATATACTCTCAAAATAAATCATACATGCATTGTTTATATAAACGCCCAACGGCTTACATTACACGGCTCCAACGCCGAAAAACATGATACAACATACAAGTAACAAAACAAAGGAACAAAGGAAGACTACACTCTTTCACCTCCTTCGGCACCTCCAGATCAACCTGCGTGACCAGTATCTGAAGAAAAAATCAATTCCCACATCGTGAGCCAAGGCTCAACAGAAACTAGACAAGCATGCAGTATAAACAAAACATACAAGGAAATCGATGTGCAAGTTCAGATTCTCTTTCAAGCCTTGAAAACAGTTTCACATGCAAGGAAAAGCGAGGATACAAACCATGTTTTGACTCACTCACAAAAGCCTTGAAAATAGTTGAAAAAGAATATTTAGATCACGATTCACACGACTCTTAAAACAATTTAAAAACTAGTCGATCCGTCCCATAATGCAGTTCATGCAATCCATGATACATACAACCGGCTCTTACATGCCATAACCACAATCCTAACACTGAGATAAAAATCCATACATAAACATATATTTCCGGGATAAAACTGTATACTATGGGATAAAACCATAGATCAAACCACGGGAAAAAATGGCAACCAAACCACGGGATAAAATCGCATACTTTACAGTAAGCCACGGGATAGGATCGCGGACCACGGATTACACCACGGATTACACCACGGGATAAAATCGTAAACCACGGGATAAGATTGCATACCGCGGGATAAGACTGCACACCACGGGATAAAATCGTAAACCACGTCACATGTTACACATGCGACTTACATAATACTTGCAACCCATGCAACATGCATCACATGCATCTGTTCCTCATATTCCACATACCCATGCCTATAAAACTATAAGTTTAAAGCATAAATCACGTTACACGTAACAATATCAAGCCATGTAATCCACTTACATAATTCATGCATAATAACCACAATTATAAATGCATAAAACCAGCTATAAACGAGCATAGCCATATATAACTTCACATCATGACGCCACCCGTCACATAACCCATCACGACATCACATACCACATACCCGTCATCCGATACCCGAACGACCCATCCACAAATCGGGACCCGTCCACACACCGGGACAACCAACGATACAAAAAACCAAAACCAAAACCTAACCCAGAGGCCAACACAGCCTAAGCGCTCGAGCGCTCAACCACCGCTCGAGCGATCCCCTACCGACATACATCTCTGCTACTCCACCGCTCGAGCTATCACCAACCGACCTAACACTTTGGCACCACCCCGCTCGAGCGATCAACGCTGGGAGAGAACTCAAACCGAGAAACAAAACCAAACCCCTGCACGCAACGATACACAAACCACCACGCACACAACCGTGCACCAACACCCCGCATGAAATAACCAACACCCTCTCCGTGACTTCAATTGACAGGACCCCATAATCCAATTAACTAAAATCACTTGAGGAGAGCAGTCGATCGAGCCCCATAACCCAATAGACGAAGAGGCCACCACACGACTCCCGAAGCCATCATAGAACCAACCGAACCCCAAAAAGAATCCACATGTATTTGAATCGAATAATTTCCATAAATTAATCAATTGAATACCATAGGACGCCAATTGGAAACCAAAGAACCAACCACCAAACCACAAAACACCAACAAACTCCCAAGGCCCTAACACGACCAGAACGGACACACACATGTCCAACACAGCAAACACGAATCCACACATGCCCAACACGGCCAACACAAACCCCCACACCTACAAGAACACCACAATGCCCCACAAAACATGAAATTAGATTAAAAGGGCCAACAAGGATGAAAACATCCTTTTCCCAAACATTCGGCAAAAATGGGTGAAAAATAGTTTGGAAATCTTGACACACCTTCACTCTTTTGATCATAACTTTTTTTACAAAAATCATTTTAAGGTGAGAGAGGTGTCATTGGAAATAGGACTTCCGGGGCATCAATTTGAGTATAAGAACGACCTAATTCCAAGTCCAGACGAGGGAGATAACATCAAAACAAAACGGCTCTGCGCAGCCAGTCCGCTCAAGCGGACATAGGGCGCTAGAGCGAGCTACCACCCGAGAGAAACCCAGATTTTCTGTTCTTGAGTGTTCTTGACCCCCAAACTCTCAAACATTCACGAAACACCATCTCAACTCCAAATCTAAGCCTTTAAACACTTTCTTGACACCCTCGACATGCCCAAACCCGAAACTACCACAAAACTTCGAAAGAAAAAGCTCAAAACCCGATTCCATCCACCAAAATCGACATAAAATCGGTTTTTAACCTAAAAACCCAACTTTTACAGAAAATCAGATCTACAGCTATCCGACCGGTAAAAATACACCCGATTACACGTAACACCCTTATAAAATATACAGGTCTAGAATCCTACATCGGTGAGTTAAAAACTCGACGCCTCAAACCACGTGCAAAATTGAGCTTCGCCGAAATCCAAATTTGACCAGATGGCTGCGTAGCCCTCGATGACGTTACCAAGAATCCGTAGTCTGATCCTCAAAAATCAAGCCACGGGCCCCCGAGAACTTAGAGAGAAGGCATAGAGAAAAAGGAGAAAACTTAGGAGTTAAGTTTTGAAAATATCTTTTGTAAATATCTAACTCTAGATATTTATAGGTCTCTAAAATATTTTTTTTTCAATTTTTTTAAAAATGGTGCCACAACAGCCCACGGCCCCGGGAGCCTACCCCGCATGCATATCTAACCTAGATCATACATCTAAACCGCATTAAAACATGCCAGAACGAAAACACTAAAATACGTCCGAAACGCCGAAAAAAGAAAACGAGTTAGGGTTTCACAACTCTACCCCCCTTAAAGGAATTTTATCCCCGAAATTTAGCACAAGGTCAAAGAAACAAACCGTCGATCGCAATCGACACAGGCATACGAGATGGTCAGCCAAACCATTCCTAGGATATAGTCAACAAGGTCAGGCATCCTAACAACGGCTAACTATCTCAAAAACACTGGATCGACGACCCGTCTCAACCTCACACCCTCACTACCTGCTGTCTCAACACAGCACACCACCCACAGAGTCCACCACCAACTCCAAACCCATAGCCACAGCCTCAAACACAGCCTCACCCTCCCTGCGCAGACATCATGGCTATACAAACAGAAAGACATAACACAAGATGCAACATATAAACACGAACCACATAAACATGCTAACATATATGCACGTAGGCTCATGCTAAACAAACCCCACATACCGACGAGAACCGACAAGAATAACGCGTTAATCTGGATAACCTATTCAGATTCTTGGCTAGAAATCACGTCGGCTAAACACGTTTCTAACTTGGCTCCCAAATCTATTAATCTAAATGCCCAAAAGCAAGACTAATCAATCCCACAGTTCAACCCCCATGCTCACATATACACATCTTTCACATAGCTAAGATGCTAACACGTTCATGCTACCAAGCATCTAAGCACATACAGTCAAGCACACGTAATCAACCTCACACGGTGATACACCCTCTTTCCACGGCTCATAGGTATTCGAACCCAGAGCTCTGATACCATTCGGTCACGCCCCAACCTCCGGATCACGTGAAACTCCCACAAACAACCAACATAAAACCCGGCTCGAGAATATACTCTCAAAATAAATCATACATGCATTGTATAAACGCCCAACGGCTCTAACGCCAAAAAACATGATACAACTTACATATAACAAAACAAAGGAACAAAGGAAGACTACACTCTTCCACCTCCTCCGGCACCTCCACATCAACCTGCGTGATCGGCCTGAAGAAAAAATCAAATCCCACACTGTGAGCCAAGGCTTAGCAGAAACTAGACAAGCATACAGTATAAACAAAACATGCTAGAAAATCGAAGTGCAAGTTTAGATTCTCTTTCAAGCCTTGAAAATAGTTTCACATGCAAGGGAAAGCGAGGATACAAATCATGTTTTGACTCACTCATAAGAGCCTTAAAAATAGTTGAAAAGAATTTTTAGATCGCGATTCACACGACTCTTAAAATAATTTAAAAACTGGTCTATCCGTCCCATAATGCAGTTCATGCAATCCATGATACATACAACCGGCTCTTACACGCCGTAACCACAGTCCTAACACTGAGATAAAAATCCATACATAAATATACATTCCCGGGATAAAACTGTATACTATGGGATAAAACCATAGATCAAACCACGGGATAAAATCGCAATCAAACCACTGGATAAAATTGCATACTTTATCGTAAGCCACGGGATAGGACCGCCGACCACAGATTATACCACGAGATAAAACTGTAAACCACGGGATAAGACCGCATACCGCGGGATAAGACCGCACACCACGGGATAAAATCGTAACCCACGTCATATATTACACACGCGACTCACATAATACTTGCAACTCATGCAACATGCATCACATGCATATGTTCCTCATATTTCACTTACCCATGCCTATAAAACTATAAGTTTAAAGCATAAATCACGTTACACGTAACAATATCAAGCCATGTAATCCACTTACATAATCCATGCATAATAACCACAATTATAAATGCATAAAACCAGCTACAAACGCACATAGCCATATATAATTTCACATCAAGACACCACCCGTCACATAACCCATCACGACATCACATACCACATACCCGTCATCCGATACCCGAACACCTATCCACAAATTGAGACCTGTCCACCCACTGGGACAACCAACGATACAGAAAACCAAAACCAAAACCTAACCCGGAGGCCAACACAGCCCAAGTGCTCGAGCGCTAGACCACAGCTCGAGCGGTCCCCTACCGACATACATCTCTGCCACTCCACCGCTCGAGCGCACGACCACCGCTCGAGCGGTCACCAACCGACTTAACACTCTGGCACCACCCTGCTCAAGCGGTCAACGCTGGGAGAGAACTCAAACCAAGAAACAAAATCAAACCCCTGCACACAACGATACACAAATCACCACTCACACAACCGTGCACCAACACCCCGCATGAAATAACCAACACCCTCTCCGTGACTTCAATTGACAGGACCCCATAATCCAATCAACTAAAATCACTAGAGGAGAGCAGTCGATCGAGCCCCATAACCCAATCGACCGAGAGGCCACCACACACTCCCGAAGCCATCATAGAACCAACCGAACCCCAAAAGAATCCACAGGTATTTGAATCGACTAATTTCCATAAATTAATCAATTGAATACCATAGGTCACCAATTGTAAACCAAAGAACCAACCACCAAACCACAAAACACCAACAAACTCCCAAGGCCCTAACACGACCAAAAAGGACTCACACACGTCCAACACGGCAGACACGAATCCACACATGCCCAACACGGCCAACACAAACCCACCACACCTACAAGAACACCACAACGCCCCAAGGAACATGAAATTAGGTCAAAAGGGCCAACAAGGATGAAAAATAACATTTTCCCAAATATTTAGCCAAAAACGAGTGAAAACGGTTTGGAAATCTCGACACACCTTCCCTCTTTTGATCATAACTTTTCCTACAAAAAGAATTTTAAGGTCAGAGAGGTGTCATTGGAAAGAGGACTTTCGGGGCTTCAATTTGAGTACAAGAACGACCTAATTTCAAGTCCGGAAAAGGGAGATAACATTAAAACAAAACGGCTTTGTGCAGCTCGTCCGCTCGAGCGGACATAGGGCGCTCGAGCGAGCTACCACCAGAGAGAAACCTAAATTTTCTGTTCTTGAGTGTTCTTGACCCCCAAACTCTCAAACATTCACAAAACACCATCTCAACCCCAAATCTAAGCCTTGAAACACTTTCTCGACACCCTCGGATGTGCCCAAACCCGAAAATACCACAAAAATCTCGAAAGAAAAAGCTCAAAACCCGATTCCATCCACCGAAATCAACATAAAATCGGTTTTTAACCCAAAAAACCCAACTTTTATAGAAAATCAGATCTACAGCTACCTGACCGGTAAAAATACACCCGATTACACGTAGCACCCTTATAAAATATACAGGTCTAGAGTCCTACATCGGTATGTTAAAAACTCGACACTTCGAACCACGTGCAAAATCGAGCTTTGCCGGAATTAAAATCTGCTCAGATGGTTGCGTAGCCCTCGATGCCGATACCAAGAATTCGTAGTTTGATCGTCAGAAACTGAGCCCCGGGCCCCCGAGAACTTAGAGAGAAGGCAGAGAGAAAAAGGAGAAAATTTAGGAATTAAGTTTTAAAAATATCTTTTGAAAATATTTAACTCCAGATATTTATAGGCCTCCAAAATATCTTTTTTTGTAAATTTTCAAAAATCGATCCACAACGGCCCACGGCCCCGGGAACCTACCCCGTATGCATTTCTAACCCAGATCGTGCATCTTAACAGCATTAAAACATGCCGAAACGAAAACACTAACACGCGTTCGAAAATTCTGAAAAAAGAAAACGGGTCAAGGTCTCACAACTCTACCCCCTTAAAGGAATTTCATCCCCAAAATTCAGCACAAGGTCAAATAAACAAACCGTCGATCGCAATCGACACAGACATACGAGATGGTCAGCCAAACCATTCCGAAGATATAGTCAACAAGGTCAGGCATCCTAAGAACGGCCAACTATCTCAAAAACACTGGATCGGCGACCCGTCTCAACCTCACATCCTCACCACCGCTGTCTCAACACAGTACACCACCCACGGAGTCCACCACCAACTCCAAACCCATGGCCACAGCCTCAAACACAACCTCGCCCGCTCTGCGCAGACTTCATGGCTATGCGAACAGAAAGACATAACACAAGATGCAACATATAAACACGAACCACATAAATATGCTAACACATAAGCACATAGGCTCATGCTAAACAAACCCCACATACCGAGGAGAACCGACAAGAATGACGCGTCAATCTGGATAACCTACTCAGATTCCTGGTTAAAAATTACGTCAGCTAAACACATTTCTAACTTGGCTCCCAAGTCTATCAATCCAAACGTCCAAAGGCAGGACTAATCAATCCCATAGTTCAAAGCCCACGCTCACATATACACATCTCTCACATAGCTAAGATGCTAACACGTTCATGCTACCAAGCATAACACATACAGTCAAGCACACGCAATCAACCTCACACGGTGATACACCCTCTTCCCACGGCTCATAGGTATTCGAACACAGAGCTCTGATACATTATGCCACGCCCCAACCTCCAGGTCACGTGAAACTCTCACAAACAACCAACATAAAACCTGACCCAAGAATATACTCTCAAAATAAACCATACATGCATTGTATATATAAATGCCCAACGGCTTACATTACACGGCTCCAACGCCGAAAAACATGATACAACATACATGTAACAAAACAAAGGAACAAAGGAAGACTACACTCTTCCACCTCCTCCGGCACCTCCAGATCAACCTGCGTGATCAGTACCTGAAGAAAAAATCAAATCTCACACAATGAGCCAAGGCTCAACAGAAACTAGACAAGCATGCAGTATAAACAAAATATGCTAGAAAATCGAAGTGCAAGTTTAGATTCTCTTTCAAGACTTGAAAACAGTTTCACATGCAAGGAAAAACAAGGATACAAACCATGTTTTGACTCACTCACAAGAGCCTTGAAAACAGTTGAAAAAGAATTTTTAGATCGCGATTCACACGACTCTTAAAACAATTTGAAAACAGGTCTATACGTCCCATAATGCAGTTCATGTAATCCATGATACATACAACCGGGTCTTACACGCCGTAACCACAGTCCTAACACTGAGATAAAAATCCATACATAAACATAGAATCCGGGGATAAAATCGTAAACTATGGGATAAAACCATATATCAAGCCACGGGATAAAATTGCAACCAAACCACGGCATAAAACCGCATACTTTACTGTAAGCCACGGGATAGGACCGCCGACCACGGATTATACCACAAGATAAAACCGTAATCCACGGGATAAGACCGCATACCGCGGGATAAGACCGCACACCACGGGATAAAATTGTAAACCACGTCACATGCTACACACGCGACTCACATAATACTTGCAACCCATGCAACATGCATCACAAGCAACTATTCCACATATTCCACGTACCCATGCCTATAAAACTATAAGTTTAAAGCATAAATCACGTTACACGTAACAATATCAAGCCATGTAATCCACTTACATAATCCATGCACAATAACCACAATTATAAATACATAAAACCATCTATAAATGCACATAACCATATGTAACTTCACATCATGACGGCACCCATCACATAACCCATCACGACATCACATACCACATACCCGTCATCCGATACCCGAACGACCCATCCAAAAATTGGGATCCGTCCACACACCGGGACAACCAATGATACAGAAACCCAAAATCAAAACCTAACCCGGAGGCCAACACAACCCAAGCACTCGAGCGCTCAACCATCGCTCGAGCGGTCCCCTACCGATATACATCTCTGCCACTCCACCGTTCGAGCGGTCACCAACCGACCTAACACTCTGGCACCACCCCGCTCGAGCGCTCAACCACCGCTCGAGCAGTCAACGCTAGGAGAGAACTCAAACTGAGAAACAAAACCAAACCCTTGCACGCAACGATACATAAACCACCACGCACACAATCGTGCACCAACACCCCGCATGAAATAACCAACACCCTCTCTGTGACTTCAATTGACAGAACCCCATAATCCAATCAACTAAAATCACTAGAGGAGAGCAGTCAATCGAGCCTCATAACCCAATCGACTGAGAGGCCACCACATGACTCCCGAAGCCATCATAGAACCAACCGAACCCCAAAAGACTCCACAGGTATTTAAATCGACTAATTCCCATAAATTAATCAATTGAATACCATAGAATGCCAATTGAAAACAAAAGAACCAACCACCAAACCACAAAATACTAACAAACTCCCAAGGCCCTAACACAACCAAAACGGACTCACACACGTCCAGCATGGCAAACACGAACCCACACATGCCCAACATGGCCAACACAAACCCACCACACCTACAAGAACACCACAATGCCCCACGGAACATGGAATTAGGTCAAAAGGGCCAACAAGGATGAAAAATAACCTTTTCCCAAACATTCGGCCAAAAATGGGTGAAAAATAATTTGAAAATCTTGACACACCTTCACTCTTTTGATCATAACTTTTTCTAAAAAAATAATTTTTAGGTGAGAGAGGTGTCATTAGAAAGAGGACTTCTGGGGCTTCAATTTGAGTACAAGAACGACCTAATTCTGAGTCCGAACAAGGGAGATAACATCAAAATAAAACGGCTCTACACAGCCAGTCCGCTCGAGCGGACATAGGGCGCTCGAGCGAGCTACCACCCGCGAGAAACTCAGATTTTCTGTTCTTGAGTGTTCTTGACCCCCTTATAAAACATATAGGTCTAGAATCCTACTTCGGTGAGTTAAAAACTCGACGTCTCGAATCACGTACAAAATCGTGTTTCGCCGGAATCAAAATATGACCAGATGGTTACGTTGCCGTCGCTGCCGATACCAAAAATTAGTAGTCTGGTCATCGAAAATCGCGCCCCAGGCCTCTGAGAACTTAGAGAGAAGGCAGAGAGAAAAAGGAAAAAACTTGGGAGTTAAGTTTTGAAAATATGTTTTGAAAATATCTAACTCTAGATATTTATAGGCCTTCAAAATATTTTTTTTTGAAATTTGAAATTTTTCAAAAATTACGCTACAACGGTTAGACCCCGGGAACCTACCCCGCATGCATATCTAACCCAGATCATGCATCTAAACTGCACTAAAACATGCCGGAACGAAAACACTAACACGCGTCCAAAAATGCCGAAAAAAAAAACAGGTTAGGGACTCACAGGTATGGTCATTTTTAATCATATATTTACATTAAGTCATTATTCACCTAATTTAAATAAAACAAAACATGTATATCATTTCAAATATCAAGAGCATGCTTCACCAAACACTTAACACACTAGCCAACTTTCAACTACTTATTTATAAACTACAACAATTTTTTGAGGCACTTAGACTTGGATTTAACTTCTGATTTTTTGTCACAATTTAGATAATAATATTCTCTACAACTTTTATGAAGAACACCAAAACTCAATCCTAAGGCAATTCGATGATTTAGCCCTCACAAGTGAAAATAGTTTAGCAACACTTAGAGATTTTACTGAAAATAGGTGTCTGTTGGCCTCAGTTTTGTGGAATCAAAACAGATCCTACCAAGCTCAATTTTGTTAGGAATGTATACTGAAAAATCATACTTTTTAAGTTTTTTTTCTTGATCCCTAGCATATTAATGAGAAACATTTGAGATGTTTTTGCATTCGTGGTTTCATATTTATATTTGTGATG
>JAOTRH010396738.1:0-35131 GCA_034768845.1 Heliamphora exappendiculata
ACTCCTCTCTTTTTCTTGAAGATCCATTTGCACCTGATGGGTTTTATCCCATCTAATGGATCTACAAGCTCCCAGACGTGATTAGAGTACATTGACTCCATCTCAGATTCCATAGCCTTTCGCCATAATTCTGCATCCTTATCTTGTAATGCTTCATTATACTTTCTGGGTTCGGTATTATGTTCTTCCAGGATCTTGTCATAAGACTCTCCCAAGAACATGAACTTCTCGGGTTGACGAAAAACCCTCCCACTACGATGAAGCTCCTGCTGTATACTCACGATAGGTGGTATCTCATTTCGTTCATTAGGTATGCTTTTCGGTTGTACCAAATTTTCATTCCTCACCTCTTCAAGAACAACTTGCGACCGGAGTTTGCAATTTATTACATATTTCTCTTTTAAGAATGTTGCATTTGTGCTAACAAATACCTTCTGACTCTTAGGATCATAAAATAAACCATCTTTCGTTCCTTTAGGGTATCTTACAAAGAAATAGACATCTATTTTTGGTTCTACCATACTTGTATTTTCCACCAATACGTGTGCTGGGAAATCCCATATCCAGAAGTGTTTAAGACTTGGCTTACGCCCAATCCATAACTCCAAAGGGGTTCCGAGAACTGTCTTAGTAGGCACCGAATTCAGAATATATGCCACCGTTTCTAATGCATAACCCCAAAACAAATGTGGTAAATCTAAATAACACATCATGCACCTCACCATCTCCTTAAGGGACCTATTCCTCCTTTCTGCTACACCATTCTGCTGAGGCATACCTGGTGCAGATAATTGGAATGTAATTTCATGTTCTGATAAGTAGTTCCTAAACTCCCCAGAGAGGTATTCACCTCCATGATCAGATCGTAGGATTTTGATACTTTTACCTGTCTGCTTCTCCGCTTCCGCCTTAAACACTTTAAATTTCTCAAAAGTTTTAGACTTGCGGTGAAAGAGGTTAACGTATCCATACTTGAAGTAATCGTTAATAAAAGTGACAAAATACTCATACCCATCTCTTTCCTGGATGTTCATGGGACCACGTAAAATAGAGTGAACCGATCTTAACACTTCTTTGGCTCTAAGTCCCTTGACCGTAAACGGCCTCTTGGTCATCTTACCTTCTAAACAGGATTCGCAAACTGGAAGTGCCTCCACTTTCAATGAACCTAAAGGTCCATTTTGAACTAGTCTTTGTATCCTTTTTAGAATAACATGACCCAAACAAAGATGCCAAAGTAGCGTTTGGTTCAAGGAGAAAACTTTCCTTTTAAGTGGTAAAATATGCAAATTATTCACCTCATTATTTTTATCAGTAGAAATAACATGGTGTAAAATATAAAGAGCATTTTTCAATGTATCACGACAGATAAATTGTTTTCCAACCATAATACTGCATAAAAACTTATCAAAAGAAAGAGAACATCCATCATTCCCCAAACAGAAAATCGAAATTAAGTTCCGCCTGATTTGGGGTACATATAAAATATTTTTCAAAAATAAACTCCTATTTCTACTGAAATAAAGAACTACTTCTTCTACTGCAATAGCAGACACTTAGGAGTCGTTTCCCATCTGAAGGTAGACATCGCCCTCTCTAAGCTGCCTGGTTACCTGGAACCCCTGCAAAGAATTGCAGACATAATTAGTGGCTCCCGTATCTACACACCAGGTTTTCATAGATACAACCGCTAAACATGATTCAACTACTAGAGAAAAGGAAATACTTGCAGCTTGCTTGTTCTTTCAGTCAAGACAGTCCCTCTTCTAGTGTCCCGACTTCTGACAAAAAAAGTACTTGCCCTTAGTCGCCTTTACCAACGCCTTGGTAAGTGATGGCTTAGCCTTGCCAACCTTCCTTGCATTTTTCTGTTGCTGTTCTTTCTTCTTCTTCTTGCCACCTCTTGTCCTAGAAGTAGAAGCCTTTTCATCAACAAATGCATGGGTTGGCTTGCGGATAACACCTTCCGCTGCCTGTAGTTCTTTCAACAATTCTGTCAGAGAAAAATCCAATTTGTTCATAGTGTAGTTTAGTAGGAATTGTTGAAACGAATCAGGCAGTGACTGGAGCAGAATATCGATTTGAGATTTCACTTCGATTTCTGCTCCAAGGACCTCCAGCTCGTTAAGAAGACCGATCATCTTCAAAACGTGGCCCCTTACAGGTGTACCCTCAGCCATGGTCGTGTTCACGAGAGCCCTCATGGTCACCCGCCTTGCTGCCCGACCCTGATCACCAAATATTTCTGTAAGGTTCAACATGATCTCAGCTATAGATGCCATAGTCTGATGCTGGCATTGCAGAATATCCGACATAGATGCCAGGATGTAACAGCTAGCCATTCGATCAGCCTTCTCCCACTTCTCATAAGCCTGTATCTCCTGTTCGGTGGAACCATTATGAGGAGTGGGAGGGCATGGGTCATGCGACACAAACCTATAGTCGTCAGAAGTCAAAACAATATCGAGGTTCCATTTCTATGTGATAAAGTTTGGTCCAGTAAGTTTATGTTCTTTGAGAATTGCCGCGAGTGGATTGAATGATCCCATTATTAAATCCTGAGAAACAAAAGAGAAAAACTTTTTAATTCTTTTATCAATTTAGGGTCTTTCAACCTTTTAATTTAAAAAGAATTATTGGCAGCCCGAATCCTTCGTAATTAAGCAGGCCGCGTAGTGTGGACGTCTACTAATCAGCACCCGTCTGGACAAACATGCCAGTCTATTAATTTACTGCCGAAACCAAATATCATAATAAAAAATCACCGGTCCAGAGTCACATCAATTGATAGGTCGCGTAGTGTGGACGTTTAACAATCAACGAACAAAGAATTACAAGATTTTCCATTTCTTGATATAGAACATTCCAAGTAAATTAAATAGCCAATAAATTTTGGTCCCCACAAATAAAAGCAGTGACTCCTTAGGGATGATATTTTTATTCACGGGTTAAGTGTATAACCATTACTCTTAATTTGAAAAAATACCGTGTCAAAACCCCGGGCCCGGTGTGAACGAACCCTATTTTGCACTATTCTCAAATCTACTTTTTTCGAAGATTCGTGCCGGAGATACCATGACTATAGCCCTTCCGTATCGAGACCGAAAATCAAAGCCGGCGCGGGAGCTATAATCGCATCTCCTACGAACGTGTAATGGAGACCTTAGAATTTATATGTGATTAAACCCGTCTCCCACTTAATATTTTAAAAATCGAGGATTTTTTCTTTTTGTTCATTTTAAACGATTAAACATATTTTAATTACTGATTAAAATAAATTCAGTTTTAATTAATTAAAAATTTTCTTGTTTAACTATAATAAAATAAACAAAAAGTTTTCTTATTTAATTTTGCAAAAATAATTAATTACCCGGGTTTTAATTAAAAAAATCTTAATTCATTTTGACACAAAAATTAAATAAATAATTATCTATTTATTTTTTCATTTTAAAAATTGTTAGGATTATTCATTTTATAAAACTGTTTTTCTTAATATACTTCTGATAATTAAAATCATGTATAAAATAAAAAATAAATAAAATAAAAAATCATCCACGCAATTAAATGAAAAAAATAAATAAACAATTAAATAACGACAAAATAAATATAGTTAGTCGTTATGGTCCGGTTCGTCTGTTTAATCTTTTAATCCGACGGTCTCGAATTAAAGATTAAACGCCTAGGGTTTTGGAACCCTAAACGAGCCATCAAAAATTCAAATCTTTTCTCAGCCTCTGGACCACTGTCACAGTCCCGGACCACCGCTGGAATGCCGAAAAAGCTGAAAAAAAAACCAGCCAAACAGCCCTTGAATGGGTCAAAATTCTGCTGCCTTTGGCAGCCCTGCACCGCCATGTTTCAGCCGCTGTTTGACCGCCTTGCTGCCACTGTCGAACCCCCCAAAAAATATGGTAGGTAGAGCACATCGAGGTCTTGATCTCCGAAAAAAATTGCGTCAAAATACGTTGTCGAAGTGGCCCAAAAAAATCTTCAAATGACCGAAATACTGTAGCGCCGCCACTGTGCGCACCGAACTTTGAAGCAGTTTTGACCCCTTTACCGCCGTCGTCGAACCGCAACCAAACCACAATTGGATAGCCAACAGACAACCTTTATTTCAGCGAAAAAATCACGTAAAAAAAGATTGCCAAAAGCCCCGAAAATGAGCCCCGAAGTTGGCACCCTGCTGCTGCCTGTTGCTGCTGCCGCCGCCTCCTTCATCCCTTTTCGTCTCGTTTTCGATTCCCATTTTCCGTGACACGATTACATCAAAGATCCAAAAAAATAGAATGAAATAATATATTACATCGCCAAAATCCTATACCCCACGTAGCAGATGTACAATCAATCTCATCTTGAAACAAAAACCGTCGAGACATACGATAACGATAACGATATAATTAAAACATTCATTCATTCAATCATATAATTGGATCGTAATGACTTATAGCTGCAAAACCGAGGTCAACACAATAGTTTTTCATGAAAAACGCAGCCGTGGCACTGATACCATTGTCGGAGAGAGAGACGCGCAGCGGGAAAAAAAAGAGATTGATTTTTTTGAATCGACGTCGTGACCGTAAAAACGATGTATGCGATTTTCATGAAAAATGAAAACTATACAGATTTTAATAGTTTAATACCTTTATAAAACTTGTCGATAAGTTTCTAGAAATCTTGAATACGTTGAAGACGACCTTGCAACCTTCTCACGTATGACCCGAACGCACTACGACGGTCACGATGTGTGGACACCGATTCCGATCGAAGTGTTCTTCATACCTTGGTTTCATCTCACAAAATGATCTCCAAAAAAAACAAAAATAATTGCTAAAAAGGAGAGGAGGCTGGCGGCTATCATAGAGTATTAGGGTTAGATGTTCATTAATTAGCCTCTTTTGATATATAAGAATATATCATCTTTTCTAAAAGGATATAAAGAGATATACTTAACATAAATAATTAATCCCACCATCTCCTAGGGGCGGCCACCTAGGGAGTAATCCCTAGGTGTGCCAAATACCAATACCGCCCCTCATTAATTTAATTTAATTTTTGAATGTCCCCGGCGGTAAAATCGGCATTCTAATTAAATTAAATAATTACTAAAACCAACAAGAAAAATATCTGTGCGTATAATGGGTTACGTGAGGGATCACGAGTAAGTATAGGACTCGGGCTAACCGTACGAGAAAATCGGATATCTCTAACTCTATCCCCGAGTTAGATTCTTTCCCGTACGAATCAGAACTTATTCCACTAAAGATCCTAACTGAACTCCCGGTCCTAACTCAAATTATGTCTTGAATCTCCAATTATCAAATGCACTGAATTCTCCCCACGTTTAAGATATAAATTCCCGATAAATAAATTAGGTTACTGACAACCCAATTTAATTATTCTCTTCTCCTCGCAACCGCACCGCTTAACCTTTTGAAATGCCGAATCCGAAGATCCACTGTATAGGTTTAGCATAATCAAACCTATAAACAAAGCACATGAGGGGGAACTCCTCAACCTAAATCGGACGTGATTTTCGTCAACTGATTATCAATCATCGGATAAATATTGCCAGTACCCAACTCATCGGTATTGTTGATCTCATGAAAAAAATCTCAACCATTGACGACTCAAAGTACTGTATATTATCTGAACACAATTAATCAATCACTTCAGGATTACGAGTTCGTGTAATACATGATAATACGGGATGTGGATCAATTCATATAGTCAGTATAGAATCGATCATCCCGTTGATCCCGCTCAATACACTCCAAGTGTACTAACACATCGAGCTCGAACAACGAATTTCTAAAACCTGAATATGATCCGTTCAACCTAGTCAAGAGCAGCTACTATAATGATGTACTACAATCGTACCAATAAAATGTTCGGGTCTATTACGATTGTGAGCCTACCTGTATAATCTGTCAAAACTTTTGACCCGATCTTCTGCGCAGCACACACCGAGTTAAATACTGGATAGAATATACGGACTATGCATTCATACATCACAAATATAAATATGAAACCACAAATGAAAAACCATCTCAAATGTTTCTCATTAATATGGCAGGAATCCAGAATAAAATACATAAAAAGCATGACTTTTCAGTATACATTCCCAACAACAAGTTCTATACGGAGCACCACGACGTAAAAGCTAACTTTACGGGCAACAACCCGTGGGAAAAGTGCACCCAAACCGACCTTCTTTACGGGAACAACCCCGATAGATAACAAAGGTACCTACACTGCGCACGTTTTTGGACTTTCACCGAGGGCAACTCGTGCCAAATACCCGTCATCCCAGTACATCTAGATAATATTCTAAAAACCAAACTGTAGCATCAACTACAAAACCTTTTCACAAATATACATTATACATGTATATAGATCCATCCATCAACATGGAGATCAACAAAACATTTCAAAATATTTTTTCTAAAAACAGTTATACAACGCATGTATAAGCAAGAGATCCAATCCATGAAATCATGGAGATCAAACCAAAACATGTAAGAACATATTTTTATCAAAACGTTTTGGAAAGTGAGCCTCAACCCCAAGGGCCGGCTCTAAACCTCTAAAAACACATTTTTCATCAACAACCCCACACTTTTCTCAAAAGAAACTCAACCTTTCCCCCCAAAGGAACCATCAAAATGCCAAGGCAAATAGCCATCATTTCAGTCGACTGAAAAACACACTGAAAAAATAATATTTTTCAACCCGAGGCACTTCAGTCGACTGACCAATCGAGTACAGTCGACTGAACCTCCCAACTCAAGATCCAGTCGACTGAACTCATGGCTCCAGTCGACTAAACTTGCCCAGAAAATGATTTTCGCTACGGGTTTGGCCTTCTCGCCTTAAACCAAGCTTTAAAAACACCTATTTTGAGACCTAAAGGCATACCCGAGCCCAAGGCTATCCAACACCTCGTAAGAAACACCCAACAACCAATTTCATCCAACCGAAATGCCAAAAAATAGTTTTAACCCAAAACTGGATCTAGAACATAAAATCGCATTTCATGCGCTTTTAAACGGTGAAACAGCATAAGATTACATATAGTACCCTTATACAATAGTAGAATCTGAGATCCTACCTCGTTGGGTCAAAAACCCAAAACCTCGATCTAGTGCAAATTCGAGTTTCGTCGAAATCAAAATCCGTCTGGATGGATGCGTAAACCACAATGCCAATAGCACGGATCTTCTGTTGGATCGTTGAAAATCGAGCCCCGGGCCCCCGAGAAGTTAGAGAGAAGGCAGAGAGAATTTGGAAGAAACTTAGAAGTTAAGTTTTGAAAATATCTTTTGAAAATATCTAACTTCAGATATTTATAGGCCCCAAAAATATCTTTTTTTTTGAATTTTATAAATTCGCACAGAAACTCCTAACAACCATGGGAAGCAACCCCGCATGCTTATTTTAACCAAAACATGCATCAAAACGTATATAAGTATATTAAAGCAAAAAAAATGCCAAAAAGGCATCAAAACACCGAATATGCATATGTATCAAAAATAAAATGGTACAGGGTCTGACAACTCTCCCCCCTTAAGGAATTTTGCCCCCAAAATTCACTACAAGGTCACGAGGTGAACAACTTTGGGTTTCTCACATGAACCCCAGACTCAAGCTCCCAAGTCGCTTCCTCAACCCCATGATGAAGCCACTAAACTTTGACATAAGCAATCGTTCTCCCCCGCAGCACCTGTTCCTTCATATCCAGAATCTTCACGGGACGCTCCTCATACGTCACATCCTCATTAACCCGCAACTCAGTCCAATCCAGGACATGTGAGGGATCAGGCTCATACCTCCGAAGCATAGACACGTGAAAGACGTTATGCACATATGCTAACTGAGGTAGCAAAGCCAGACGATATGCTACCGCCCCAATCCTTTCCAATAAAACGTGGTGATAGCTTCCCGCTACGACCAAACCTCATCAACCCTCTACGAGGCAAAATCTTCAAAAACACATGATCCCCCACAGCAAACTCTAACGGTCTCCTCCTCTTATCAGCATAACTCTTTTGGCGGCTCTTAGCTGTGGCCATTCACTGACGAATCACTGAAATCACCTATGTCGTTTCCCGCACTAGATCGGGTCCCAAAACAGTGGTCTCTCCCATCTTTGTCCAACACACAGGCGATCTACATGGCTTACCATACAGAGCCTCATACGGTGCCATTCCAATACTGGACTGGTAACTGTTGTTGTACGCAAACTCTGCTAATGATAAATGATCCTCCTAAGAACCCCAAAAATCAAGCACACAGGCTCTCAACATGTCCTCCAAGATCTGAATGGTCCTCTCAGACTGACCGTCGGTTTGAGGATGAAAAGCTGTACTAAAAGTCAAGCTCATCCCCAAAGCCACCTAAAGACTCTGCCAAAAGCGCGATGTAAAGTGTGGGTCTTGATCAGAAACAATAGTTACAGGTACTCCGTGTAGTCAGACTATCTCCTGAACATACAACCTACCCAATCTATCCATTGAATCTCTCACTCGAATGGGAAGAAAATGTGCTGACTTCGTCAGCCTATCCACTACAACCCAAACAGCATCATGTCCCTTCAGCGAGCGTGGAAGTCCAGATATAAAATCCATAGCGACATTCTCCCACTTCCACTCAGATACAGGCAACGGCTGCAACAATCCTGCCGGTCTCTAGTGTTCCACCTTTACTTGCTGACAAGTAAAGCATCGAGAGACGAATCGGATCACATCCCTCTTTATTCCCGTCCACCAGAACTGACGGCGTAGATCGTGATACATCTTCGTGCCCCCCGGATGCACTGCAAGACGTGAGTGATGAAACTCATGTAGCACCTTAGCACGGCACAACTCTGGCACAAACAATCGCCCTGACAACCTCAGACTCTGATCTAAACACACCACCTATCCTGTTATATCTGTCCCACTGGCAATGCGGTCCCGTATCATCTGAGCCTCCTGATCGGTCTTCTTACCCTCTAACACAAGTGCAACTAAAGTGGGCTGTGAAGCAACTGCATATAAGACTGCACCTCCCCTTGTCCCCCGGAGACACATATCAAACTCCACAACATCAGCAACCATAATCCATTCTCATATAGCCACAGAAGCTAACAAGCCATAAGACCTCCTACTGAGTGCATCAGCTACGACATTTGCCTTACCCGGATGGTACTGCAAATCGAAGTCGTAGTCTTTTAACAACTCCATCCATCGTCGTTGGTGAAGATTCAAGTCCTTTTGTGAAAACAAGTACTTTAGGCTCTTGTAATCAGAGAAGACCTCGAAACGCTCACCATAGAGATAGTGACGCCATATCTTCAAGGCAAATACCACGGCTGCCAACTCCAGATCATGTGTCAGGTAGTTCCTCTCATGTGTCTTCAACTGTCGAGATCCATAAGCTACAACCTTGCCTTCTTGCATCAGAACGCAACCCAAACCCTCATATGAAGCGTCGCAGTACACTGTGTAACCCAAACTTCGCTCAAGAATAATCAGCACTGGCGCACTGGTCAATCTCCTCTTCAGCTCCTGGAAAGCTGACTCACAAGACTCGCTCCATACAAACTTGACTCCCTTTCGCGTCAAACGCGTCATCGGTGTTGCAAGCCTAGAGAAGTCTTTCACGAACCACCGATAATAACCTGCCAGACCCAAAAAACTGCGGATCTCAAAAACATTATTCAGTCGTTGCCAATCCGACACTGCATCAGTCTTCGACGAGTCCACTGATACTTCATCCTTTAACACCACGTGTCCAAGGAATCTCACCTCCGTCATCCAAAACTCACACTTCTCGAACTTCGCATACAAGCGATGTTCTCTCGAAAGTTATAGAACAACATTCATATGCTTCTTGTGCATCTTCCTCGTGGGTGAATAAATCAAAATGTCATCCACGAACACGACTACAAAACTGTCTAGATAAGGACAAAAGATACGGTTCATCAAGCCCATAAATGTCGTAAGGGCATCCGTTAATCCAAACGGCATGACCAGAAACTCGTAGTGACCATAGCGATTCCGAAAGGAGGCCTTCGCTATGTCCTCGTCCCTAATCTTGAGCTGGTGATACCTTGATCTCAAGTCAATCTTCGAAAAACAGCGCGATCCCCTCAGCTGATCAAACAGGTCATCAATCATAGGCATCGGATACTTATTCTTCACCGTCACCTGGTTCAACTTCCTGTAGTCTATACACAACCGCAACGAACCATCTTTCTTCTTTACGAAGAGCACTGGAGCTCCCCACGGCGATGTACTTGGGCGTACAAACCCCTTGTCAAGCAACTCTTGCAACTGTACCTTGAGTTCTCGCAACTCAACAGGTGCAAAGAGATACGATGGAATAGAGATAGGGGCAGCTCCCGGAACAAGATCAATGGAGAACTCCACATCTCAGCTCGGTGGCAACTCGAACAGATCGTTAGGAAAGACATCCGAATAGTCGAACACCACAGGGGGTAACACTCCTCGAACCCCAACTGGTTCATCCAACCTGAGCGCAGAAAAGAGAGAACCCAAATCTCCTCGAACCCGAGTGACACCTGGCATAGACATCAGGCCCTCATCCCGATCACCCACAAATTAGAAGCAATCACCTTTCGGCGTACAAATCGACACTCTCCGTCACTCACAATCTATAAAGGCACGGTAGGTAGTCAGCCAGTCCATCCCTAGGATGACATCAAACATGGTCATGTCTAGAATGATAAAATCAGACACTAAACAACGACCAACGACTCCTAACTCACAAGACCTGGAAACTCTACTCAACACCACATTCCCACTGACAGGGGTCTCTACACTCAATGCACTACCCAGTGGGCCTATCCGTAACCCCGATGCAAATGCAAAAGCAAAAGAGATAAAAGAATGTGATGCTGCTGTGTCAATAAGAACACTGGCCCATGATCTAAAGACTAGAAGAGTACCTCTGATCATGGCTGGAGTTGTTGCAGCACCAGGTCCAATTGGTGCCTTAGAAGCTCCGGGATCAACAAGAACATAAGCCCTGGCCTGTGGCAGTCTGGTCTGCCTACCATAACCCTGAGTTGATGGTTGCCTCACCGACTGCGCTGAAGCACCTCCTTCCGCAAACCTAGACGTCTGAGCCCTAGGCTGCTGCGGAGCTTGTCACCTCTGTACTGATGAAGCAGCTGGTGCTCCTGTTGCACCCTGGGCATTCCCCTCTCTGGGACAGTGTCTGCAAAAGTGCCCGGACTGACCACACAAAAAATAGATAGGTGGGTCTCTCGCCTGTGACTGGACTGGCGCTGAACTTTGAGCCTAGCCCTTCTGCGGGCACTCAACTGAACAATGCCCTGGCTGTCCACAACGACAACAGATCAATCCTCTCTGCTCTGGCCTTCCTGTCGAAGCCACTGAAAGTGTAGGTATAGATGACTGCGTCTGAGATGATCCGGCAAAACGAGAACTAGGTCCAGATGACCTCTGGCGCTTTTTCCCGCACCTCTGGAACTGTGCATCCCCACTGCCCTGCTGGCTCCCACTCTCACTAACCCTACGGCTATCAGCCAGCGAGTTCTCTACCCGGATAGCAGCTTCCACCAGTGTGATGTACACCTCTACATCCAAAGCCGCAACTCTATCCTTGATAGCACGTCGAAGTCCCCTCTCAAACCTCCGAGTGTGCAACTCCTATGTGGACACCATCTCAGGTGCGAACCACGATAGATTTGCGAACTTGGCCTTATACTGGACCACGGAAAGGTTCCCCTGAGCAAGGGAAAGGAACTCCACAGAAAGGTTCCCCTGATCAAGGGAAAGGAACCCCTCTCGGTAAGTATCCCTCGAAGATCTCGGGAAATACTTCTCCAAGAAGACTCGTGAAAGCAGTCCACGTGTCATCCATCGTGGTCTTGGCAAACTTCCACCACAATCTAGCATCTTCCCGCAGTTGGAACGCCGCCCATCTTGGGGTTCGGTTCCCCAGAAAAGATCAGAGGATCCAACCGTCGAAACTCTCTCATGGCCACAGAAGCCCTTGGCTCAAGAACTAGCACACTAGCCCTGGTAGCTTCAGCCATCGCTCGCATAATGGCCGATATCTCCTGGATGACATCAGCGCTGCCAACATCAGTACCACCCACTTGTTCCTGTGGGGCAGGAATGTTTCCTTCATCTGGAACCTGAGCATAAGCCTAAGCACGCCCTTGGCCACGACCTCGGCCTCGACCCCGTCCCCGCACTCCCCGCGTGGACATAATTCTATAGGAAGCAATATAACATGCTAAGCTATCCTACAACATGCTACTACGTAACATAAATACATAATCATGCTATCACATAGCCACTTAAGATTATGAAAACACCTCTCGCATACCGAGGAGAACTAATAAGACAGACTCGTCAATTTGGATAACGTATTTAGATTGCTTACTAGAATACATGTCGGCTAAACACGCTTCTAACTTGGCTTCCAAACATGTTAAACCAAACACCCGAAGGCAAGACTAGTCAATCTTGAGATTCAATCTCCGTACCCACATATACACAACTATCATGCTCAGAAAGCTATTAACATGTTATAAACCAACGTTTAAACACATACAAGCAAGCATACACAATCAACCTCACCATGTGATAAACCCCTTTTTTCATGGCTCTTAGGTATTCGAACCCAGAGCTCTGATACCAAGTTGTCACGCCCCAAAACCAAGGGTCACGTGAAAATCCACCAAATATCTATTTTATATGAAAATATAGGTTTTCATACACTGAAATTCGCCTATTGAAACCAATAGAATACCCAACAAAAGTCTATCTCTCATACATAAGTGACAAACAGTTCCAACATGCATACAGTATATCGCCTTACGGCATACAAAATCTGCCTTCAGGAATAGGCATACCAAAAAGGAAAACTATAAAAGTCTTCCTCCACCGCGGGCACCATCAAAGCTGCTCCTCATCCACAGCATCACCTGAAAGTGGTTTTACAGAAAATTTCACCAGTGAGCCGAAGCCCAATAGAAACAAATAGTAAGCAGTAAAGTAGGAAAATATGCAACCATATGAGTGGGAGCTAAACTCAACCACAACCCAAAAAGGTTTTTCACAAATTCCAAGTTTTCCCATCAGACTACACAAGTCTCCCCAAACGATTTTATTAACATAAAACCCTATTTTCATCTTTCAAACCATGCGATGAAAATAACTAACCATAGTTAAGGAAAAACAGTAATCAAAACATTGTTCCCTCACGGAATGTACCATCGTGAAAAAGAAGAAGAAAGAGATCCTATGTACCGACTCCATCACAAGGGGATAGAGGTAACAACTATAGACTACTGCCAATTACCTAGTTCTAGCATCACTCAAGACCTGCTCGGTAATGACAAGTTCTATACGGAGCATCATGACGTAAAAGCTAACTTTACGGGCGACAACCCGAGGAAAAAGAGCACCAAAATTGACATTCTTTACGAGAACTACCCTGAAGGATAACAAAAGTACCTACACTGCATACATTTTCGAACTTTCACCGAAGGCAACTCGTGCCAAATACCCGTCATCCAGGTACATCTAGATAATCTTCTAAAGACCAAACTGTAGCATCAACTACAAAACTTTTTCAAAAATATACATTATACATGTATATAGATCCATCCATCAACATGGAGATCAACAAAATATTTTAAAATGTTTTTCCCAAAAGCAGTTAGATAACGCATGTATAAGTAAGAGATTCAATCAATGAAACCATGGAGATCAAACCAAAACATGTAAAAACATATTTTTATCAAAACGCTTTGGAAAGTGAGCCTCAACCCCAAGGATTAGCTCCAAACCCCTAAAAAAATATTTTTCATCAACAATCCCTCCTTTTTCTCAAAAGAAACCCAACCTTTTTTCCCAAAGGAGCCACCAAAATGCCAAGGCAAACAGCCATCATTTCAGACGACTAAAAAGCACATTGAAAAAACAACATTTTTCAACCCGAGGCACTTCAGTCGACTGACCCATCGAGTCCAGTCGACTAAACCTCCCAACTCAAGATCCAGTCGACTGAACTCATGGGTCCAGTCGACTGAACTTGCCCAAAAAATGGTTTTCGCTACGGGTTTGGCCTTCTTGCCTCAAACCAAGCTTCAAAAACACCTGTTTTGATACCTAATGGCATACTCGAGCCCAAGGCTATCACAAAACCTCGCAAGAAATACCTAACAACCAATTTCATCCAACTTAAACGCCGAAAAATAGTTTTAACCAAAAACTGAATCTAGAACATAAAATCACATTTCATGCGCTTTTAAATGGTGAAACAGTATAAGATTACATATAGTCCCCTTATACAGCAGTAGAATCTGAGATCTTACCTCGTTGGGTCAAAAACTTGACTCCTCAATCTACGTGCAAATTCGAGCTTTGTCGAAATCAAAATTCGTCCAGATGGATGCGTAAACCACGATGCCAATAGCACGAATTCGCTGTTGGATCGTTGAAAATCGACCCCCGGGTCCCCGAGAAGTTAAAGAGAAGGCAGAGAGAATTTGGAAGAAACTTAAGAGTTTAGTTTTGAAAATATCTTTTGAAAATATCTAACTCCAAATATTTATAGGCCCCCAAAATATCTTTTTTTTTTAATTTTTAAAATTCGCATAGAAACTCCCTACAACCCCGGAAAGCAACCCCGCATGCTTATTTTAACCAAAACATGCATCAAAGCGCATATAAGCATATTAAAGCAAAAATTGCCAAAAAGGCGTCAAAACACCGAATATGCATATGTATAAAAAAATAAAACGGCACATGGTCTCACATTTTTAATATTAATACTTTGCCGACACATTAAAATGTGTCGCTAATGATAAATCTTTGTTCACAAATAAGTTCATCGCCAAAAGTATTATATTATATTTGACCACCTCAAATATTTTGTTTCATTCAAACACACTTAACAGAAATTAACAAAACCATAATATAGAATACAATTTTAAAATTCTGTTATCTAAGTAATTCCATCCAAAGCAAATTGACACAGTATATCAGTTTGGGAACAAATAATAAATTCATCCAATCATATAAAGATTAAGATTTTAATTGTTTTGACAAACAATAGTATGTAACATAAGGAATATGCTTGGTGTAGCTTCAAGAAGTCTTTTCACTTTACTGGCATCATGTTCTTTTGGTTTTTCTTTCCTTGATCAAGTTCTTCTACCTTTGTCATTTCTTTGTCTTCATCGCTATCATTGCTATCATCATCTATCTTTTCTAGACCTTGGTTGGAGCTTCTCCAGATGCCTCTCTAGAACTTGTTCTGCTTGCAATAGTTTTCTCCTTTCGTTTTCAACATTTTATGAAATTGAGATGTGATGACAAGATTTCAGCAATAACTCTCATCTAGGCAACTAAATATACAAAAGAGCAAAAAGAAATTCAATAGTTAATACTTCCCCACTCCCAAAAAAAAACTAAAGAGAAAATAAGCAAAAATAAAAATGTTTTAACATGTTCCTTATCAGCTAGCAAATTGTTTGTTGTTGGGTAGGGAGATTTCAAAAACTCTAAAACAGAGATAGAAGGGCAATAAAAAAATAGAAATATAAATTAATATCATCTCATTCAAATCGAAATCTAAAAAGCAATCAAAAGAAATAGAAACACAAGACAATACTTGTGAGAAAAGGAGAAGAAATGTTATTCCAGTATGGCCATCATCCATTGAGACATAATATCTGCAATTTGTAGAAGAAAAACTTTATATGTCAATCATTTCTATTTGTCAATTTGGTTGCCAACAAAAATAAGAGAAGGTAAAATAGTTAAATTTAAAATTTCAATAATTATATACTTCTAACCTTTTGGGATGAGAAAAAAAATAAATCTTAAAATAAACAAAACAAAATAGCTATATTAGACAAACTATGATATAATATACATAAGCTTCCATAAGCACTCCACTCTTCTATGTGCAACTATGCTATGAACAGTAAACCAATAACAAAAACATGGCATTTTATGAAGAAAAGTGACATTTCAGCCACATAAGTGTTATGAAAATTCACATGAACACTACCTCAATTTACCATTTGGTTAGTTGAAGAACAAGTATAAAATACACCACTAAAGTCTTTGAATTCTTCTAGGAGTATAACTCAATAATAGAAATACACCACGACCCAATTTGGGTCTAGTGGTACTAAAGCTGAATGTCACACCCTCAAATTCGAGGCGCGTGATTCCCACATTATAACCCTTTTTTTTTTATGAGTAGAACTTTTTAAACTCATTTTAAAATAAATAACTCAGGTTTATAACATAATCTAAGTATAAAAATTAAAAATTTCGACAGAGTCCACTCTGTTTTTTGGACTATTCCAAATTTTTATTAACCTATCAAATATAAATAATATAATATACTCGAGCACTGCCCGGTTCACAACTCCCAATCACAGTCTAAATATAAAGAAACTAATTTTCTTCACATCATTGCAATCACATTCATTCCTAACGTATTAATTCAAACCAACTAAACTCCAATTAATACTCAACATAATTACATTCAACATTAAACAAATAATCTTAATCATCCATTTAAATAGTACATAATCGACTAACATTCTTCGTTCATTACTACTGCATTCATTTAATATCAATAATTTTCAAAACTCAAGCGAAATCTTGAGATATATATATATATACCACATAACTAGATTCGAATTAGTCTCAATTTCATGGTCTCATCATTTATAAAGAACAATTGCTTCCTCTCATTCAATAGAAATCACATACGTTTAGTGTTACACAATTGTTTTGAGCATATAGCCAACTCAGTTCGTTATTCATAGTTCTAATCTATAAAATTTCAAGTCTCATATAATTAATTCCATGTGTTAATACATGTGAGACCTTGAACCCTTATCTTTTAGATTATTTATATATTTGATGTGTTTCTTTCAGTATATGAATAGCATCGATGCATGGTGTACGCTTTAAAGTCGTAGAACTGCATGTTGTGTATAGGTGTTATACGTGTTAAGCATGCGGGGGTTCGATTTTGGTTGCCTTTTTCTGCTTTCTCTCCCAACGACGGCCGCTTGAGCAGTGGGGAGCTCGCTCGAGTGGGCTGGTGGCAGAGTGTTGGTCCGAGAAGCGTCCGCTCAAACGGTGGTGTGGCAGAGTGTATGTCGGCAAGGGGTCCGCTCGAGCGGTGCTTGGGCGCTCGAGCAGTGGGTCCTGGGTGCGAATTTCAATAAAGCCTGGCAGCCTTGGTTTTTGGACCAAAAATATCTTTTTCAATCAAATCTCTTTCTCTCCATCTTTTCTCTACCATCTCTCTAGCTTTCGAGTTGCTCGGGGCTTAGTTTTTTGCAGTTGGATAGCAGATCCTTGCTGTTGGCAATGTGGGCTTCGCCCCCATCTGGACGGATTCTTGTTTTGACGCCGTTCAATTTTGAGACGTCGACTTCTTGATTCTCCGAGGTAGGATTCTAGACCTACTGCTGTTATGAGGGTGTTATATGTGATTATGTATGCTTTCACCGGGTATAAATGCATCAAATGTGATTTTCATGTTTTAAACCTTGGTTTTGGGTAAAAGTGGATTTTACACATTTTCTTGGTTTTATACATGATCCAGGTGTGTTGACATCCGTAGTTTTCAAAAAGAGATTTGAAAACGAGGTGCTGGTGGATTTTGTGAAATCGTGCTGTTGGAGGTTTGGAGCTAACCCTTGGGGTTGAGTCTCAACTTTTAAAACGTTTGTGAAATGGTTCTAGATCTCCATGTTAATGGATTGGATATCTTTTATACATGTGTTGTATAAACTATTTTATGGGATCCCGTAGTTGAGCTACGGTGGGTTTCTAAATGTTACCATAGATGTACTGTGACAATGTGTGGTTTTGAGTTGGGCTTCTATTGCTCCTTAGTGGAAGTCCAAAAACGTGCGTAAAGTGGGTTCGCTACGGTCCCTCGGGTTGGTCCCCATAAACGTGGTTTGGTTAGCTTCGTCCATCGGTTGTGGAAATCCGTAAAGAAGTATGTTGCCCCGTGAGTGGTTTTGTTGTTGTGACTCTGTATAGAACTTTTCATTACTTAGCAGGCCCTGGGTGGTCTTAGAGTAATGGGTAAGAGTCTATAGTTGTTGCCTTTGTCCGTGTGCGGGGCAGAGTCGGCACATATGATTACATTTCATCTTCTCCTCGGCTGAGTGGCCTGTGTGGAGCTTACTGTTTTACTACAGCTTTCCCTTAACTATGGCACGATATCTGTTAGGATGATATGCATAGTTTGAAGGATGAAAAATGTGAGATTTTACGAGATAATACCTTTTTTTAAGGCTTGTGACAGCCTGATGGAACACTTGTGATCTTTGAGAGAAAAATCCTTTTTAGCTCATGTGATTGAGCTGTGTGTATGATTGCATAACCTATTTTACAACTTTATTGTCTATGTTCTATTGGGTTTCGGCTCACGGTGTGGGATTTTACTATAAAACCTTTTCAGGTGAGCATGAGGAGTTGACGTAGATTCCTGTGGTGGCAAAAGACTAGCAGTAGTTTCCTGTTTTGGACATGTATTTTTACATATAACGCCTGTGATGGCTGGTTTTGTACGCCTTTAGGCGATATGCTTATTCATGTATGAAATGCATGTTTTCTGTTTATGAGAATTGAACTGTGGGGATTTTTATCCAAATGATGTATCTTTTACAGTTGAGGGCCTTCCAACTGCAAATCTTATTTTCTCAAGCTGTCTTTTAGGTGGGCTCTCGCGTGGCCTTAATGTTGGGACGTGACAACCTAGTATCAGACTGGGTTCGAATACCTTTGAGCCATGGGAAAGTGGGTACATCACCTTGTGAGGATGTATGTGTGCTTGATTGTCTGTGTTACAGCGCTTTCATAACATCAGCATGATAGCTTGTTATGTATACGTAGGTATGAAGATTAAACCTTAGGATCGATTAGTCTTGCCCTCGGGCGTTTGGGTTAACAAACTTGGGAGCCATGTTAGATACGCGTTTCGCAGACGTAATTTCTAGCAAGGAATCTAAGTGGGTTATCCAGATGGACGAGTCTTTCTTGTGGGTTCTCCTCGGTTTGTGAGATGTGATGACATGATCTAAGTGGCTATGTGTTAGCATGCTTATATGTGATCTGTGTTTTAGGTTAGCAATAACAAGTTATAGGAATGTTTATCCTGTTATGTTGTTTTCGTTTAGCGTTATGTCCACGCGGGGAGGACGAGGCCGTGGTTGAGGCTGTGGCCGTGGTTCTGGCCGAAGGGACATTCTAGTCCTAGATGTTGGGGATGCTAATGCACCCCAAGGACCAGTTGGCGATGGAGATCTATTGCGTGAGATGGTCGGCTCCATCCGACAACTGGCTGAGGCCACTAGGGGAAGGGAGAGTATACCGGAGCCGAGGGCGATGGTCGCGATGCGTGAGTTTCGCCGTCTGGACCCACCTACATTTTCTGGGGATCCCAACCCCATGGTTGCTATTGAATGGCTGGAGCTGGTTACCAGGATCTTGGGCACGCTTCAGATAGAGGAAGATGATCTGAGGGTTATGTTTGCTGCCTTCCAGCTGAGAGAGAGTGCTCACATGTGGTGGAAGTTTGCCAAGACCACTGTGGGAGGCACTTAGGAGGCATTCATAAAGGTATTCCTGGAAAAATACTTTTCGACAACGCTGAGGGATCGCTATAGAGAGTACTTTCTATTTCTAACTTAGGGGACGATGACAGTGATTGAGTACGAGGCAGAGTTCACTAGCCAATCTCGGTTTGCACAGGAGATTATGCCTACTAATAAGTTCCGTGCAAAGCGGTTTGAGAAGGATTTGAGGCCCGCTATCCGAGACAGGGTGGCTGCATTCAGGATGCAGGTTTTCACAGAGTTGGTCGAGACCGCCATGAAGGTGGAGGACACTCTGAATGAGACACACAGAGACAGAGACAGTCGGAGTCAATAGAACGGGGGACGTGCGCAGTCCCGGGGATGCAAGGATAAGCGTCAGCAGACATCTGGTCTGAGTTCATATCTAGTGGGGTCATACCAGCCACAGTCTTCTATATGCTCGCCTTTCGTGGTTTCAGCGGGAAGGCCGAATCAGAGAGAGCTCATCTGTCATAGATGCAGGCAGCCAGGGCATCGTGTGGTAGAATGTCGGAGTTCAACGCCTGTTCAGGCACAGTGCAGTCGCAGGTGCAGGTGCAGGGGAGGGGACCAATGGTATGTTTTGAGTGTGGCCAGTCTGGACATATCCGTAGGGACTGTCCCAGAGGAGGGAGCGTGCGGAGCACAGCTGGAGCACCTGTTACTCCATCTGTTCAGGGACGTCAGCTATCTCGATTTGCTGAAGGGGGCGCTTCAGTATAGTCAGGCAGACAGTCGACAGTTCAGGGCCACAGTGGACAGGCCAGAGCCTATGTTCTTGCAGAGCCCAGTTCTTCTAGATCACCGATCGTACCCGATACTGCTGCTACCACCTCCATGATCAGAGGTACTCTTCTAGTCTTCAGACCATGGGTTAGTGTTCTTATCGACACTAGAGCATCACATTTGTTTATATCTTCTTCTTTCGCATCTGCATTGGGGTTACAAACGGACTAGTTGGGTAGTACCTTGTGTGTAGAGACCCCAGTCAGTGGGAGTGTGACATTAAGTCTTGCCTGTAGATCCTGCATGTTGGAGGTCGACGGTCGGTGTTTAGAGTTTGACTTTGTTATTCTAGACATGACCGTATTTGATGTCATCATAGGGATGGATTGGCTGACCACCTATCGTGCCTTCATCGATTGCGATCGACGGAGGGTAACGATCTGTACACCGGCGGGAGATTGTTTTTGCTTTGTGGGAGACTGAGATGAGGGTTTGATGTCTACACCCAGTGTTGTGCAGAACCAGGGAAACCTAAGGTTCCTGCTTTCAACCCTCATGTTGGATGAGCAGGATGGGGTTCGAGGAGAGTTACCTCCGGTGGTGTGCAACTATCTTGATGTCTTTCCTGATGATTTGTTTGAGTTGCCACCGAGCCGTGAGGTAGAGTTCTCTATTGATCTAGTTCCCGGAGCTGCTCCCATATCCATGTCGTCTTATCGCTTTGCACCAGTTGAGTTGCGTGAACTCAAGGTGCAGCTGCATGAGTTACTTGATAGGGGGTTTATACGCCCGAGAACTTCACCGTGGGGAGCTCCTGCTCTTTTCGCGAAAAAGAAGGATGGATCTTTGCGTTTGTGTATCGACTACCGAAAAGCTGAATCAGGTGACAGTGAAGAATAAGTAACCGATGCCGAGGATAGACGATTTGTTTGATCAGCTGAAGGGGCCGAGCTGCTTTTCAAAGATTGACTTGAGATCAGGATATCACCAATTGAGGATTAGGGACGAGGACATAGCGAAGACTACCTTTCGGACTCGCTATGGTCACTACGAGTTTTTGGTCACGCTGTTCGGTTTGACGAATGCACCAGCTACGTTCATGGGTCTGATGAACGAGATCTTTCATCCTTACTTGGACAATTTTGTAGTGGTATTTATGGATGATATTATGATATATTCACCCACTAGGGAGGCTCATGAGGATCATCTGCGTATCATTTTGCATCTTCTGAGAAAATATCGCTTGTTTGCGAAGTTCGAGAAGTGCGAGTTCTGGATGTCTGAGGTGAGATTTTTGGGACACATAATGTCAACAGACGGAGTAGCGGTGGATACGTCGAAGACAGCTGCTGTGACCAGTTGGGAGCGACCGAAGAGTGTCTTTGAAATTTGTAATTTTCTGGGCTTGGCAGGCTACTATCGGCGGTTCGTGAAGGATTTTGCAAAACTTGCTGCACCGATGATGCGTCTGACGCGGAAGGGAGTTGTGTTTACTTGGAGTGAGTCCTGTGAGTTAGCATTCTAGGAGCTGAAGATGAGATTGACTAGCGCGCCAGTGTTGATTATTCCAGAGCAAGGCTTGGGGTATACGGTGTATTGTGACGCATCACACGACGATTTAGGCTGTGTTTTGATACAGGAAGGGAAGGTTGTAGCCTATGGTTCTCGACAGCTGAAGACGCACGAGAAGAACTACCCGACACATGATTTGGAGTTAGCAGCCGTGGTCTTTGCCTTGAAGACATAGCGTCACTATCTTTACGGTGAGCATTTCGAGGTTTTCGCCGATCACAACAGCTTAAAATACTTATTTTCACAGAAGCATCTGAATTTGCGCCAACGGCGATGGATGGAGTTATTGGAGGATTATGATTTTGACTTGCAGTACCATTCAGGGAAGGCCGATGTTGTGGCAGATGCGCTCAGTAGAAGATCTCATGGGTCGTTAGCTTCTGTGGCTATACGTGAGTGGGACATGCTTAGAGAGATTGAGGAGTTTGATCTGTGTCTTGGAGAGACAGTAACGGGTGCCACCTTATTTTCAGTAGTCACTTGACCAGCGTTGATAGCACATGTGCTAGAGGTCAAACAGACGGATCAGGAGACTCAGATGATACGAGACCGCGTTGCTAGTGGCGAGGATACAGCAGGATGGATTGTGGGTTCTGATCATAGTCTAAGGTTGGCAGGCAGTTTGTTTGTGCCAGAGTCATGCCGAGCTAAGTTATTACATGAGTGTCATCATTCTCGTCTTGCCGTGCATCCTAGAGGCACGAAGATGTACCATGACCTACGTCGTCAGTTTTGTTGGACAAGAATGAAGAGAGATGTAATTCAGTTTGTTTCTCGGTGCCTTACATGTCAGAAAGTGAAGGCGGAGCATCAAAGGCTGGCAGGATTGCTACAGCCCTTGCCTATGTCAGAGTGGAAGTGAGAGCATGTCACGATGGACTTTGTGTCGCGACTTCCTCGATCACCTAGGGGACACGACACCGTATGGGTTGTGGTTGATAGGTTGACGAATTCTGCACACTTTCTCCCCATCCGCGTGAAGGATTCGATGGATAGACTGAGTCGCTTGTATGTTAGAGAGATAGTCCGATTGCATGGAGTGCCAGTGCCCATTGTTTCAGACAGAAACCCGCACTTCACATCGCATTTTTGGCAGAGTCTGCAGGAGGCCTTGGGGACGAACTTGATGTTTAGTACTGCCTTTCACCCCCATACGGATGGCTAGTCTGAGAGGACTATACATATTCTGGAGGATATGCTGAGAGCTTGTGTTGTTGACTTCAGAGGGTCTTGGGAGGATCATCTACCGTTGGCAAAGTTTATAAACAACAACAGCTATCAGTCCAGTATTAGAATGGCACAGTATGAGGCTTTATATGGTAGACTGTGTAGATCGCCCGTGTGTTGGACAGATATGGGAGAGACCACAGTCTTGGGACCCGATATGGTGCGAGAGATAACGGAGAAGATTGCAGTGATACGCCAGCGTCTTTTGACAGCACAGAGCTTCCAGAAGAGTTACGCAGATCAGAGGAGAAGGCCTTTGGAGTTTGCATTGGAGGATCATGTGTTTCTGAAGGTCTCGCCACGTAGGGGTTTGATGAGGTTTGGTCGTAGCTGGAAGCTATCGCCACATTTCATTGGGCCTTTTGAGATCCTTGACAGAGTTAGAGAAGTTGCATATCGTTTGGCTTTGCCACCTCAGTTAGTATCTGTGCATAATGTGTTCCACGTTTCTATGCTTTAGAGCTATGAGCCTGATCCTTCTCATGTGCTAGATTGGGCTGAACTGCGGGTTGATGAGGATGCCACTTATAAGAAGTGTCCAGTGAGGATTCTTGATACAAAGGAGCACGTTTTGCGGGGGAGAATAATTGCTTATATCAAGGTCCTATGGCTTCATCACGGGGTTGAGGAAGCGACATGGGAGCTCCAGTTTGGAATGCGTGTTAGATACCCAGACTTGTTTATCTCGTGACCTTGTTGCGAAATTTTGGGAGAAAAATTCCTTAAGGGGGGAGAGTTGTGAGACCCTGAACCCTTATCTTTTAGGTTATTTATATATCTAATGTGTTTCTTTCAGTATATGTATAGCATCGATGCATAATTTATGCTTTAAAGTTGTAGAACTGCATGTCATGTATAGGTGCTATACGTGTTAAGCATGCGGGGGTTCGATTTTGGTTGCCTTTTTATGCTTTCTCTCCCAGCGACGACCGCTCGAGTGGTGGGGAGCTCACTTGAGCGGGCTGAGGCAGAGTGTTGGTCCGAGAAGGGTCTGCTCGAGCGGTGCTTGGGCATTTGAGCGGTGGTGTGGCAGAGTGTATGTCGGCAAGGGGTCCGCTCGAGCGGTGCTTGGGCGCTCGAGCAGTGGGTCCTGGGTGCGAATTTCAATAAAGCCTGGCAGCCTTGGTTTTTGGACCAAAAATATCTTTTTCAATCAAATCTCTTTCTCTCCATCTTTTCTCTACCATCTCTCTAGCTTTCGAGTTGCTCGGGGCTTAGTTTTTTGCAGTTGGATAGCAGATCCTTGCTGTTGGCAATGTGGGCTTCGCCCCCATCTGGACGGATTCTTGTTTTGACGCCGTTCAATTTTGAGACGTCGACTTCTTGATTCTCCGAGGTAGGATTCTAGACCTACTGCTGTTATGAGGGTGTTATATGTGATTATGTATGCTTTCACCGGGTATAAATGCATCAAATGTGATTTTCATGTTTTAAACCTTGGTTTTGGGTAAAAGTGGATTTTACACATTTTCTTGGTTTTATACATGATCCAGGTGTGTTGACATCCGTAGTTTTCAAAAAGAGATTTGAAAACGAGGTGCTGGTGGATTTTGTGAAATCGTGCTGTTGGAGGTTTGGAGCTAACCCTTGGGGTTGAGTCTCAACTTTTAAAACGTTTGTGAAATGGTTCTAGATCTCCATGTTAATGGATTGGATATCTTTTATACATGTGTTGTATAAACTATTTTATGGGATCCCGTAGTTGAGCTACGGTGGGTTTCTAAATGTTACCATAGATGTACTGTGACAATGTGTGGTTTTGAGTTGGGCTTCTATTGCTCCTTAGTGGAAGTCCAAAAACGTGCGTAAAGTGGGTTCGCTACGGTCCCTCGGGTTGGTCCCCATAAACGTGGTTTGGTTAGCTTCGTCCATCGGTTGTGGAAATCCGTAAAGAAGTATGTTGCCCCGTGAGTGGTTTTGTTGTTGTGACTCTGTATAGAACTTTTCATTACTTAGCAGGCCCTGGGTGGTCTTAGAGTAATGGGTAAGAGTCTATAGTTGTTGCCTTTGTCCGTGTGCGGGGCAGAGTCGGCACATATGATTACATTTCATCTTCTCCTCGGCTGAGTGGCCTGTGTGGAGCTTACTGTTTTACTACAGCTTTCCCTTAACTATGGCACGATATCTGTTAGGATGATATGCATAGTTTGAAGGATGAAAAATGTGAGATTTTACGAGATAATACCTTTTTTTAAGGCTTGTGACAGCCTGATGGAACACTTGTGATCTTTGAGAGAAAAATCCTTTTTAGCTCATGTGATTGAGCTGTGTGTATGATTGCATAACCTATTTTACAACTTTATTGTCTATGTTCTATTGGGTTTCGGCTCACGGTGTGGGATTTTACTATAAAACCTTTTCAGGTGAGCATGAGGAGTTGACGTAGATTCCTGTGGTGGCAAAAGACTAGCAGTAGTTTCCTGTTTTGGACATGTATTTTTACATATAACGCCTGTGATGGCTGGTTTTGTACGCCTTTAGGCGATATGCTTATTCATGTATGAAATGCATGTTTTCTGTTTATGAGAATTGAACTATGGGGATTTTTATCCAAATGATCTATCTTTTACAGTTGAGGGCCTTCCAACTGCAAATCTTTTTTTCTCACACTGTCTTTTGGATGGGCTTTCGCGTGACCCTAATGTTGGGGTGTGACAATACAACCCTATTGTAGTTCAAGTCACTTAGTTAGTCTCATGTTTACTCCACTCAAGATTCACAACATCACCGACTAGAGTTCACACCAAATAAAGGTCACAACTATGATCCATGTTTAGACTCTCCACTTCTATGTAATTTAATGTGTAAATTTATCCAAATGAGTTAATCATCAGTCTGAATATTACATACAGTTTTAATTAGAGTTGGACCCACAATTCGACTTAACTTTTATGAAATTCAATTTACATAACAATGCCAACTATAGTTTCTATGCAAAAATCCCCACACTCTTAAGTTAAACTACAAATTCAATTCTCTTACTTGGTTCTTCCTTCTAAACCCAACATTTTAGTTACAACATAACATCCGACTAGATCAACGTATCCAATTCAAACAACCTTAGATTCCATCTTGAATCCTATATCTCGATTTATCATTGTATCCAAGGATGATCGCATCGAAGATTTAGACTCATAGTATAATCCAATTACTGGAAACTAACTCCAATTTCAAGCAAACAACCCAAGGTTCCACTCAATTTTTATGATTTATGGATCCATACATTAATGACATCAACAGGAAACTGCAATTTGGTTTTGAAAAAAAATTATCAATACAATCATTTCAACCAGTCCACAAAACCAGATACAAATCAAAAGACAAAATGCCACATGTCATAATCTATATCGAGATCTATATCAAGATCAGATTGTCTACACAATTCATCTTTGTCATCAATGTGCTCTACGTTGAACTAGATTTGGTGAGTATTGTCTACTGATTTGGAACTCAGGTATATATTCTCTCTAAGCTGAACTATATTTGGTTTGCCTACTGATTTGGACCTGCAGAAGTTCATAACATAATGGTTGCACTGTTTCTTTTGATAGTTGTTTCTAAAATTTTAGTCTCACTAATAATTCATTGAAAAAAACCAAAACCACAATCATACAAAACATAAACCAAAAACACATAGTACAGAGAAACATAAGGTGGTTTACTGGTAGACTTCTATGTATTATTTAAAATGCATTTTTTCAATCTAAACATCAAACTTTAACTTGAGAAAAAATGGACAAAGATCATGTAAAAACATAAAAGGAGTCCGAATCAACTAAATCATTCACAAATAAATACCAATCAAGAACATATTATTGTAGGTGGAAAATGTATCAACAAAATTCAAACTCAAATTAACACAATGAATGGAGAACCAAAAGATCAACAAAATTGATAAGGCCGGCTAAACACTTAATAACTCATCATATCATTTTTTAAATTAATTCACAATAAAAAGGAGGCATTCAAACCACCATTCATGTGATTTATACTCTTTAAGTTCTAATTCTTAGCAAGTAACCATAGATTTACCCACCATTTCACCGATTAACAAGTTACACAACTCACACATTTAATAATTCTGTATCTCATTAGTTCTTTATATTAGAACCTCAACCTTAATTTACCATATGTTCAATTTACAAAAAAACAAATTTCACACAATAAATCATGAGTATCTCAAGAGTTTCATATTTCTCCAATTCAATTATTTGTTCAATTCAAGTTGATAATACTTGAGATTCCAACATCATATAATTATCATATTATAATCACATTGCTCCCACATTTTAAATTCATGTATTAAAGTTGGGTTTTCAATTCAAGTTTAAGAGACAATTTGGATATCTAGACTAAATCATCAAAATCACAAACAGTTGCGGGTTCCAAAGCTTCATCAACAACGGTCCACGTTCAAGTATCTCAAGTTTGAGTTGTGGAATAAAGTTAGCTTTGTCACCCACACTTCCATAACATATATATACATAAGTTCATATATATAATATGACTTTAATATGTTTCAAACCCTTCAAATCACATTACCGAATCATCTTTTAGTCCATAAATTTCAAGTTACGCATTTCAGTTTTCTTATAACTATTTCAATTCCATGTCCATACTTAACTACCATAAAATCAAACCATAATCCCCGATTTTCGTTAAAGGTTTACCTAGTTTTCTCCAATCTGTAGATCAAACCATGAAATTAACTCAAACTCCCCAAATCTCCAAGTACAATGTCTAAACCATTCATTACATATCCAAATATTCCAATTAAATCGACATTCTAGCTCATGCTTACCAATGAGTAGGTTACAAAGATTAATTAACTCATTAATTACCCTAATTTCAACGAATCATGAAATTCAACCACACACCTCAGAATCTGACCTAGGGTTTCGGTGAGACCCCTCAAATTTTATAATTTCATGATATTAACATAAAATCAACTCATATCAGTAACAATACCTCAAGAATAGTAAGTATCCTACCTCTTGGAGGCCTGAAATTTCAGATTTCGCCAAGAACCCAAGCCCTAGGTTCGGCCACCTCTTGAATTCGACTTCTTGGATGCTTAGAAACAACGTCTGTGTTGTATAAAGCTTGAATCCCTCTTGGTTGCCTCAAATTGGATGTTAATCTCACTAATTTCTTAAGAAGTCCATGACTCCAAGCTTGAAGCCTTGGCAATAGCGAAAACGAAAGAAAGTCGAGGAAGAATAAGATGACAGGCGATGCACGGACTGGATGGGGCTGGGTGTGGTCGTCGGCGGGGATGGTTGGGGATGGCGGAACCGGCAGTTGCCGAGGTGGTGCGAGGTGGGCGTCTCGGCGGCTTGGTCGCGCGCTCTATTTTCTCTGTATCTCATCTTTCTCTCTTATCTCTACTTCTCAGCTTCGGCTGAGATACATTTTTTTTTCCTCAACTCCTCAAGAGTTTTTGAAAATTCTAGAATTTATTTTTATGTACTTTGTATATTCCTTAAGTTTTAAAGAAGCCACCATAATATAATTATCAAAATTCAAAATTTTCTCCCGAAAATGATTCACTTTCATTCCCAACTTAATTTAAATAGAATTTTAAATACTATTATTAAAATTCTTTACCACTCACAAAATTTATCATATATTATTAGTACTCATATGAGATCAATATCATTGATTCAAATCAATTCAAAACAATTGATTAATTATTTAATTTAAAATAAAAACAGACTGAGTCTCTACAAGAGTCGACGGAGAAAATGCTAAAAATCATTGATATGTAATGAATTAGAAATCGAATTTAGGGTTTTCGATTAGGTGAGGGAGAAGGAGTAGATTGAGATAGAAGAGGACATACCTGTATGAGGGAGGATAAAAGTTATGGGCTTAAAGCTCAGCCCAAATACATAGAGACCAAAGTCCGTATAAGGAGGCCAGCCCAAAACAGGCTGCTCCAGTACTCAAAAAAACCTGGACAACCAGTTGTTCGGGTCATACAAGTTTGGCCCACCCCAGAGAGGGGCAACTCGGACCAATAAAGCCCATGTCGGCCCCTAGGTGGAAAGATTAAGTTTCCATCCTTGATACAACTTGATCGGATAAATAGGATGGAAACAAATCAGAATCAGATCTACAAGATAGGAAATAATCTTTAAAGAATCAAGAGACAGAATCCTAGGAAGATTCAACCTCATGAGGTTATGACCCCTATATAAAGAAAGGCACTCTCACAACCATAGGTACGTAATTCTTAACCCAACTCTTGCTTAGAAACCTTCTTGAGAGATATCTAACTTGAGCGTCGAAATGCCTCCCGGTCAAACTAGACCGGAGGGCACTAACGGTGTTATCTGCTTTGCAAGAGTTCGGCGACGAAGCAATGGCTTCCAGTAAATGTGGCGGCGAGGAGTTTGGCCCGTATCCTGTTCGGGGTCTTCAGTATTGGGCCAATTTACATGGTCCAAATTGTGCCGCGCATAATTTGGCGCCGTCTGTGGGAACGACGATCTCGAACCAACAAAATTATGAGCCAGACTCTGACTGGATTTACTAGAAGCCGTACTAGGGGGCTAGGAGAAATCCCCCAAAGGTCCATACCAGTTGTTCCAGAAAGGCCAAGGGCCCCCAGGATCCCTCCAGAAGTTCGAAGGCGAAGAGATGACGCCTCACACAATGGGAAACAACTGCACTATTCCACCACGAGTACCAGAGGGGAAAGACCTTCTCCCCCATCTTCAAGAGACAGAAAAAGATTAGAAGAAAGATAGGCCAGACGAGATAGGATCATCAACAACCTGGAAGAGAGAATGGAGCAACGTGACAGGGAGATTGATGAACTCAGACAACTGATCCAGGGGCAGGATGCTCGAAGGGAACCACGTGTAAGGCGAAGAGAAAGTCCCGAGCAAGAGGAAACCGAACAAAGCCCAGAGTCCTACAGTCTGAGTCACCCCCAAAGGAGGAGGCGCAAAATCAGTTCGGCCAAGCCATGAAAGAGTGGCTCGGGCCGAACTGGACCCCAACCAAGACCTACGGCTGTGGTTGGAAAGAAGGATGGATTTTAGGATGCAAAATGGTGGTGGCCGAATAGCCCAAGACGTGGCAAGGAGAGCCCTTGAACAGATCTCGGTATCACCACTAGCCAAAGTCATTGAAAATGCCGATCCACCTCGCAAGTTCGCTCCCCCGAAATTTGAGATGTACGATGGGAAGACAGATCTAGTGAGCCATATTCGGCAATACAGGCAGGCGATGGCACTCTAGAGTGGGAACGATGCACTCCTTTACCGCATGTTTCCATCCAATTTGGGAGAAACAACCCTCAGTTGGTTCCACAAGTTGCCACCACGTTCCATAGCAAATTGGCAGCAACTGGCTGAATCCTTTACTGCTCGGTTCATAACAAACAGTAAGTAGCCAAGGAGTTTTGACACACTTCTCTCCCTAAGAAAGAATGATGGGGAGACAATCCGGGAGTATGCTCGGCGATACTGGGGGGCTTACAACGAGATTGAAGACTGCAGTGAGCAACTTACATTGGCATATTTCAAGATTGAGCTGCCTCATCGGAGTCGTTTGAGACAGTCCCTAACCAAAAAGGCCATCACCACAATGCCCGAATTGATGGTAAAAATAGAGCAGCATGTAAAGGTGGAGGAAGATATGAGCCAGGCCGAACAAAGTGTGGCCTCAGTCAAGCAGCCTGAGAAGAAGGATAAAGGCTTAAAGGACCAGAGGTCCAGGAAACAATCCCAAGAGAAGGAGTCAGTGGCTTACCCGGCCTTGCAAACAGTATTCAAAGAACCCCTGCATAAGTTCTTGGACCAGATCAAGGACAAACCATATTTTCAGTAGCCTCCGAAGCTGATGGGAGATCTGAACAGACGTGATCAAAAGAGGAAGTGTCACTATCACCGAGATTATGGCCACTTGAATGGGGAATGTAGAACTTTTAAAAAGCACTTGGAGGACTTGGTACAGGCAGGGCACCTGCTTGAATTCATTGACGCCGAAAAGACTGCTCAGGAAGGAAGAAACCGTGAGGAGGACCAGAGGCCCGAACAAGGTGTTGCTCCACTCGGCTTGGTAAAGATAATCCATGGCACCACTGAGCCGATCACCCGATCAATTGTTCGGCACCAAGCTAGGACCATTGCACATGCTATGAAGGTAGATGAGGGCAAATAGCGAAGAACGGAAGGAGACTCCAGCCAAGGCCAGTTCAAGGGAATCGTCTTTTCAGTCGCCAAAAGTTTATATTTACCAACTAAAAATGCATTGCGTGGGTAAAACTAGTTGTTTTATGTTAGTCAGGATATGTGTTTTGACTTTTGCCAACATAGGTAACTTGTAGCTAATAAATTTTATTTTACCAACGCTCAATTGGTCACCAAAAATAAAAGATGTGTAGGTAAAAAGTTTACCTCCAATTTGAGGGAAATATTTTTTGGCGCCAAATGTTTGCCAACAATATTCGCCAACGAAATAGTTTGTTGTCGCTAAAAAAGATTATTTTTTTAATTTTTCCTAATACATATCTTTTTTTGTTGGCAAAAAGCTATATTTGCCAACTAAAATTGTCTTGCGTTGGCAAATTACGTCGCCAATTATGCATTTTCTTGTAGTGACGGTTGGGTTAGGTGATGTTTGTGTTGTTGGCTTCTTAAGTCCTGTTTGTTTAAATTAATTATTTTATTGTATTTTATTTTATTTAATGTAAGTTCAAAAGAATGAAAAAAATAAATAAATAAATAAAACTATAAAGTTTGATATTTTGTTTTTATACAAATCAAATTCTAAAGATATTAAGCCTAAATATTTTAAAATAAAAACAAGTGTTTTGTTATGGTTTTTAATTTAATAAGCTAGAATTTTATAATATGTTAGCTAAAGTTTATATGTCGCGCTAGCTAAAAAAATAGAAAATAAATATTTTATAAAAAAATGTATATTCTTATTTAATAGAAAAGTTATGAAAATTTTAGGAGTTTTAGTTAAATTTGTAAGAAAGCAAAATTTTTAAACCAAGATTAATATTTTTACTTATTTAACTAAGTTTAGGTTTTAATAATAATTATTATAAAAAATTAAGTTTTGAAAATTATGAAAAATAATATATATATATATATATATATATTGTTAATCAATGCTTTATAAAAATAATCCTATACAAAATAGTTATAAAAATGTTTTAATAAAAAGTGTGTATGTAATTTTCTATGTTATAAAAATAGAATATTTTATAAAGCCAAAATTAATATATTTTTTAAACTAGTTTTATGAAATAAAAAGGAATGAAATTTTTGGGTTCATCTTTAGTGATTTTTTTTATGATTTAAGTTTTTATAAAATACTTTAAAAGTAGAATATAATTAATAAGAAAATGTAGAATGTTATCTAATTAACATACATGTTTTCTAGATTTGAAATTCTGCGATAATTGAGAATAAATTCTGTCAAATCAGGTGAGTCTCTGATATCTTAATTTATTTCACGTGAATGTTTGATATGCTATACTATTATGGTTACAGTTGACACCTTAAAATCGAAAACAATCATGGTTACAGTTGAAACCTTAAAACTGATTATGACAATTGACGCCTTAAAATTGAGAACAATCACGAGTACATTTGAAACCTTAAAATTGATTGTGGTTACAGTTGACGCCTTAAAACTGATCATGATTACGGTTGATGCCTTAAAACTGATCATGATTACGGTTGATGCCTTAAAACTGAGAACAATTACGGTTACAGTTGACGTCTTAAAACAGATTAAAACTGATCACGGTTACAGTTGACGCATTAAAACTGATCATGATTACAGTTGACGCCTTAAAACTGAAAATGGTTTTGATACCTTGAAATTTGATATTGAAATATATCATTCTGACATTGTGAAATAGTTAATAATTTAAATATCATTGAATTCACACTAGCTTTGCTAATGGATGATGACAAAAATTCAAGTGATGCATGATGAAAAAAGAAGAAGTGGTAGCTGAGAAAGAAAGTTAAATTCATTGTTTTTGTATTTCTGTAATTGATGCATTTTCATTCATGTATCTAATTATAATGTTTGGATGTTGATCGCACTGTTAGAAGTTTTGGGAATTTTTGAAATAATTTACCGGAAGTGTTCAATAGAAATGATTACTTTTCAATGAAGAAGTTACTTTAATTTAAATTTTGGATGACTTGAATGAGTTTATAAAAAAAATATTCAGTCGAAAAAATTCAAAATAAGAATGGAAAATAAAGAAAGAAAAAGACCTTCAACTGTAACCGTGATTTCTCGATTTTAAGGCGTCAACCGTAACCATAATAGTATAGTATATCAAACATTCACGGGAAATAAAAATTAATTAAGATATCAGAGACTCACCTGATTTGGCAGAATTTATTCTCAATTATCACATAATTCCAAATCTAGAAAACATGCATGTTAAAATTATGATTAGATAACATTCCACATTTTCTTATTAATTCTATTCTACTTTCAAAATATTTTATAAAAACTTTAAATCATAAAAAAAACCACTAAAGATGCACCCAAAAATTTAATTCCTTTTTATTTCATAAAACTGGTTTTAAAAAATATATTAATTTTGGCTTTATAAAATATTCTATTTTTATAATATAGAAAATCACATACACACTTTTTATTAAAACATTTTTATAACTATTTTGTATAAGATTATTTTTATGAATCATTGATTAACAATATATATAGTTATATTATTTTTCATAATTTACAAAACGTAATTTTTTATAATTATTATTATTAAAACCTAAACTTCGTTAAACAAGTAAAAATATTAATCTTTGTTTAAAAATTTTGCTTTCATACAAATTTAACTAAAACTCTTAAAATTTTCATAACTTTGCTATTAAATAAAAATATACATTTTTTTATGAAATATTTATTTTCTATTTTTTTAGCTAGCACGACATATAAATTTTAGCTAACATATTATAAAATTCTAGCTTATTAAATTAAAAACCATAACAAAACACTTGTTTTCATTTTAAAATATTTAGGCTTAATATCTTTATAATTTAATTTGTATAAAAACAAAATATCAAACTTTATAGTTTTTTTTTTTCATTCTTTTCAACTTACGTTAAATAAAATAAAACACAATAAAATAATTAATTTAAACAAACATAACTTAAGAAGCCAACAACACAAACATCACAGAACCCAACAGTGGCCATGCACGCCCAGCGTGCAAGTGCTCGCTTTTGACTCGATTTTTCGACTTAATTTTAGGATGCGCGTTTGGATAATTCGAACGTCTGTTTTAATCGCCGTTTGAAGTTACGTGTAGGCGGTCATGAGGTGAATCTAACAAGACTTACGGTTGTTGAATCGGAGGTACGAGATAACGGCTATCATGGTCCAAAGTTGACCAAAAACTATTTTTTATACATAAAATCATAAAATGATACTTCCTGATTCGAGTTTGCCGGAACAATTTTCTGACGATCGACACCGTTCATTAGCGGCGTTAGGCTGTCAAAATGCTAGACCCAAGGGTATCGAGTGGTAGTGACAGTGGGTGGTAGCAAAACTGTGCGTGACAAAAACATGAAATTTTTGCGTAAAAAAACGTGTGGGACAAAATGAGCTGTATGGGGGGTTTTCAAGGGTGCCAAAGGCACCGGTGGTGGTCGCTGGTGGTCTCTGGTGGCGCTAATGGTGGTGATCAGTCCAAAACTTGTCAAAGAAAAAACATGATAACATAGAGCATCGGGTGAGCGAGGGAGAGGGAGAAACTCACCGCGGGGAAAGAGAGAGAGAAAGGTGGTGGGCGGTGGGCGGCGGTTGCAGCGCCGGTGATGGCCGGCGGTGGCGTCGCCGGCGATGAGGGGCGGAGGCATTGGGGCTACGGTTCCTCTATTTTTTTTTCCTCTCTCAACTCTCTCTCTCTCTCTGCTAACTCTCTTCTCCCCCTATCTCATATATATA